>JAKELJ010000600.1:0-20888 GCA_025594165.1 Tamias sibiricus
GCAGGCATCGCGCTTCTGGGACTAGACGCTTATGACAGGTCACTGATAACATAGATGGGTGACTAGCTGCATGGAAAAGACCTGCCTCTAGGGTCAGAAATTTCCCTGAGTAGTTTTCTTCCATACGAAGGGATTTATCCTCAAAGAATCAGGGTGCAACAGAGCCTTCAAGAGGAAATAAGGCACACCTGAATGGACATGATTAGTTAGAGAAATAAAGTTCCACCAAGGAACTCACGTGCTAATGACACTTAGAGTGCATTCGCGGCCCAAGAGTGTTTTATCCTGAATTAGAACATGAAAGGGTAGTCCTTTGATGTAGTTTGAGATAAAAAGTTCTCATGTAGGAGGCAATTGTGGCCAACATGCAAGATGTTGTTAACCCACTTGATAAATCAAAGAAGTTATTTGAAATTTACAATCCATGATTTCAAAAAAATAAAGGTATCCTGAAGAGCGGGGTCAACCTTTTCAATGAGGTCAACCATACCAGCATAGTCACGCTTTTTTGGGTCCCTCTGTTTGCGAATGGCGTTTTTTTCACACAGGAAGGGCGGGGGAAGTGGGCCTAGAATGAGCACCTTGGGGCACTAATGTAGTTCTTGGCCATTCGTGGGAAAATCCATCAATGTTGTGCTCCATTGAGGCCTAGTATAATAGTAGTGCTGGTTGTTGTGTAGATCTGGGCCTTTCTAAAAATGATGTTGCAAAGAGGCCTGGGATTCCCTGTAGGACACCTCCCTTCTTGTTCCCAGGGCCCTGAGGGAGAACAGAGTCGTGGTGCATTCCTCAGCCTGAATCCTGGATATTGGGGCCCAGAGCAGACCAGGAGAGACCGAATTTGCTTCCACAATAAGTTCCTTGGCACTGAGGCCTTGGTGCTAAGCTCTGTGCACTTGGCCTGATGGACACACTGTTCAAAGGGATAATGAAGGTGCTTTTGACACACATTGGTTTCTTGTCCAGAGCTCAATGGGAGAGATGCAACAAGGCTTAGTTTGCCAGTCATCATGTGGTTAGTCCTACTAGACCCATTCAGGGTCAGTGTACGATCAACAACCTCAACTCCAAAACCAAACCAGAAACCATTTTGTAGGTGGCACAAGACCAGCATCAGCATCTGTGTCCAAGCCCCCAAGAACCAAATTACGAACCCCAGAAGACCAAAGACTCCATTTTGAGAAACTGGTTTTCAGGTAGAGCTTGGTGGCAAGATCCTTTTCAAATTGTATCACTGGGATCATTAGGGAGGCCAAATCTATGCCATGTGTTGAGATTCATATAGGTAGAAATGTGTAGGTCTTTAAACCTTTGGCACTGTTTTTTTGGTTTTTCCATTTTTTTCTATTCTGCATATCTATCTAACAATTTTATTTTCAAATGTGCTCCTGTGAAGTCACTCAGGACCTGGGGCAAGTTGATTTTAATTAAAACAATCAATTGACAAGGAGAAATGAACAAAGAAAAAAATGTCCTTGCTGAAGGACAATCATAATAATTAAGGAAAATAAATCTGCGGGCATAATGATTACACCTGTGTAAAGGAAGTGGGTCACATATCGAGTATAAAAGACCTGAAATGTTGCATAAATGTATAAGCTATGCATAATGACTTGAGATTAGTTTTGGAGTTGAAGCATATGTCACATCGCTTGGTAAATGTCACGCCTTCATGGTGTGATAAGGAGAAGATGGTGTGAATTGAAAAATGCATGCAACCGTCAGTAGAGCCTCCTTACCAGTGTACGGCCCCTTCTCAGGTGACTCGTGAGAATTTGTTGCCTCCCTTGAGATTCATTTGCAGGAGCCCTGTTTGGGGATTGACTTTGATTTGCGGTTGACTATGAGCGTGAGATTTGGACCTTTAGTCGCCACCCCGTAGGTCTCACGGGAACTTGTTGCGGGTATCTCGAGTGGACTTGGCCGAAATTGCTGATCGGGTCAGCCACCCATTTTAGTGGTGTGTTTTGGCGTGGTGTTAGTTAGTTGTTAGAACCAGAGAGAAAAGTTATCAGAATGAAACAGCTGTTTGTCTCCAGTTTTGCTTCTGATGTTTTTCCCGCGGCTCCGGTTGCTCCAAGCGCTTCAGCGGGATCAACAGGTGGCGGCCCGTACGGGGAACTTCGGAGCGGACAGGTAAAGAACGTGAAAGGTCTCTAAAGATGGGGTTCGAATATAACTGAATCCCAAGTGATAGAGGCTATGCAAAGACTCCTTGATATACCTGACTCTGTTCTCAGTGAGGAGTATAATAGACAAAAGTGAACAGTGATCAAAAAAAGTGTAGATCCACTGGGACCAACTGAGTGACCAGTAAAGAGAGTATTATAGAGAGAGACCCTAAATTGACAAAATCCAAGCCTATTAAAGCTATTCGGAGGAGTTATTGGCGAAAAGCTGAAGGATACTTGCTCTCACTGGAACCTGGGCCTCAGGATATTGTTTCTGTCAGTGAAATTAGCAGTGGTGAGGAATCTAGTAAAAGTGATCCTGAGGAAAATGAGGAAAACGAAACTAAAAAAGACCGAGAAATAGGACGGTCAGGTAGAGGAGTCACTTGTGTCCTCTACTCCCCCATGGGTGGATTCCATTACTAGAAAATTATGAAGGGTGTATTACTAGGCATTTTGCATACCCTAGAAACAGATATAAAAAGTCTTTCCTGATCGCTTATGCGCTCTCGAGGACAACTCACAGATACATTGGGAACCGGCCAGCATTTTGAAAAGAAAAATGGGACAGGAGTGTCCATCAGTCTGTAGATTTCAAACCAAGTATAAAATCTCAAAGAAGCAGTAATGGACTTATGGGCCCCCAAGCTCCTTTCACGTTGATTATGCTGGAGGTCCCTTAACACCTTTAGCTTAACCCCTCAGACTGAAAAGTCCTAGATGTAAAGCAACATTAAGCGGGGGGCAAGTTCTTGGTTTGGCGATCGCAATTCCAAGAACTTTGTATAGAAACGGCTAAAAAGAAACGCGGCTTGCAGGGGTTTGAAAACTATAATATAGACCATGCTCACAGGAGAAGGGCAATTCGCAGACTTACAGGGCTCAAACAGATTATGACCCAGATAGTATATGCTCAGATAAATGCAGCTGCCTTAGAGGCATGGAAACTGTATCAAGGACCTGGGGAATCTACAAGGTAGCTTGTCAAAAGTGATGTCAAGGACCTAATGAGCCGTATGCCGACTTGGTGTCTGATCGACTCTTTTGAGAACTGCAGGTAGTGTGTTTGCTGAATGTTGACCAAGCTATGCCATTAGTTGTTCAATTTGCTTATGAAAATGCAAAATAAATGGTGCCAAGCAGCCATCATGGCCATGAAGAACTAAAAAGGTAACTTTCCGTATATATTACAACTATGTAAAGATATAAAAATGGCGCCCTTTTGTCACAGGAAATGTGATTGCAGCTCAATGAGAGGTGCTTCCTCTCGAAATTTCACAAAGGCTTAACGTAGATATTATAATCAATCAGGATATTCCAGGCAAAATTTATCATAATCAATCAGGCAATTCTAGGCAAAATCCCAAAAGAAGAAATAAGATCAAGCTCATACCGTGCCCCAGGCCGCTGCCCCAGGTGTAAAAAGGGAAATCATTGGGCGCAATACATGCTATTCAAAATTTGACCATCCATGGAAATCCGTTTGTTTCAGGAATTCAAAAAAACGGGGCACGGGGCCCAGTACCCCGGGCCCACAAATGTACGGGGCATTGCAGAAGGGAGTATCCTCAAGCATCCACTCAGATGCTTCCCCGACACAATCCCCTACTACCCATCCACTCCCCCTCGCCAGAGGAAAAAAAACAAGAGGAAATGCAGGATTAGACCTCTGTTCCCACCGCCCGAATAGTGTTAACACCTGAAATGGGGGTCAACTGATTCCCACAGGAGTCAGGGGACCCTCTTCCCTCAGGGACTGTAGGACTTTATTATCGGGCGTAGTCCTAAAAGCTTATTAGGTTTGCAAGTGACCCCAGGTGTAATAAACTCAGACTACAAAGGGGAAATAAAAAAAATGCTTAGCTCACCCAAAAGTGTAACGTTCTGTTAATCAAGGAGATAGAATAGCTCAGTTGCTTCTCCTTCCCAATTTACATACATTCATTTAAAATTGGGTATGCCTCAAGAAAGGGAACAATTGTTAGCCACGGAACAGGAAAGGGATAGCAGCCTGGAACGTGCAGAGCGCCTGCGGGAAGGAGTCCACGAGACAGGATGGAGACGTAAAAAAATTCTTTTAAATCTTTCTTGTCTCTGTCTACTTGAATTATTTCTAACACGTACAAACACCAACACTCACACAGACACCAAGGCACCTAACTCTTACAAGAAACTACAATATAATCTATTCAATATCGATAAACCTGTCCTTTCTCTCTCTGGTCTCCATCCCATGGCCCTTGTTTCCCGAGTCAGGAATCGCTCTTTTCGCTCGAGTCTGCCGAGTCACTCTCGAAATATCTCGAGATCCCTGGGCCAAAGTTCCTCGTGGAGACCTATACGGAAGGCTGACAATGCTCCCAAAAATGTCTATGGCCCATAGTCCCCAACCGCAATCTTATCTAAACTCCCAAAAACAGGGCTCCCTGCATTTACCCCCTTTTGTTTTAAAGAGTGGATGCTCTGACGTCTATGTTCAACCAATATTCTTAACCCGTCTTCTGGATAATCAAGGCTGGTGCCCTTGACTCCTGTCTTAGGTTGATAAGTTGGCCACATGATGACCTGTCCCCGGTGTTGCTACTGATGCCTGATCTTAGGTTGTCCCCCTCTGAGATCGTTACCCGGTTCATTGTGCCTACCCTGCCATGCCATTGGCTGCCCTTTAGGATTCAACTGTGGTACAGATGGACTAACAGCACTTGTTTCAATTGGGAGGAGATGCTGGCTGCGGCATTTTAAGGCGACAAGCCCATTTTGCGTGTACCAAGCATATTGCATAGCATATCAAATTCTTTAAACAAATCAGGCTGACCCTAAGTTCTCATCAAGTACACAGTGAGTTCTTCTAAACAAAAACCCGCAAGGTACTGTCCCCCCCATGACAGTCCCGAAACAAATGAATGAATCATAATGTCCACTTGTTATACACAATGTAGATCTAGGCGGCCCCATGAATAGCTGAGCAGATGACAGCACTGCTAGGTGAGGGTTGTTTGACATTTGGAGCATGCAGGGATGCTTGCACGCGACCGCGATCCCTGCAGCTGTAGCAGCAGCCGTCTTTTTTTATGTCTAGACGATGCCCCACCACGCAAATCTTCAGGGGCCTGCTACTAGGAGACTGAAAGCATCAATTATTAAAGGAAAGGCTCAGTGCTATTCCAGCACTGAGTCAAAGTAGGCGAGTTGTCCAAACTAAAAAATAGAATTATTAGATTGGAAAAATAAGTTGATTTCTGCTCACACACATTGCAGCCTGAGCTCCCCCCCACACAACCATAAGCTGGCAAAATATCATATTAGAACAAAACAAGAGAAGACTGAGGGTAATTACTGCATTAAAGATAGATTAAAGAAAAACTAAAAAGCACTTTGGAGAAAATAATTTTTTAGCTGGAACTCTGAGTTTCTGCATACACAGCAGTCCTTTTACATCTGTTGAAATAATTGAAATTATCATTTATTAAACAAATGACGTTATTTTTAAAAAAAATAACAAATAAGCAACCTCATGTCAAAACACCAAAATATCAGGTTATACAGCACCCTAGTCAACATATTTTCCCGTGTCTGCTAAAGAGAAGTCCCCTGGGACACATAACCTATAAAACAAAATTGATGGTACCTTCACTTATTAAATTATTTTACCCAATTTTGAATACTCTTAAACTTAAATGAATTAGAGTTATTTGGATCCATATATATATATATAATATATATATATATATATTCACAAAGCGCTTTGTTATTTTTGATGTCACCCCCACTCACAGGACAGACGCACATACAAACATATATTTGTGACGTCACATTTAACATGAAATTTAGACAAATACACAGACCATAAACACATATATATAAAAAGTAAAAAATATATATATATATAATTGTGTGCACACTAAAGAGAGATCTCTTTGTGTCCCAGCCGGGAGGAATGACACTTAAGTTGTGACATATTTTGAAGGACTCTTTTAAGGAAATCATTTTCCATATCTTCATCATTGGTCCTCTTGATTTTGTACCTTTTTTATTATCTTGATTAGCTCAACAACTTCATCTTGATCCTTTTTGATGTGGTACCTGCTTTATTAATCTAGATGGTATCCATATTGGAGAGGATTATGCTTTGGGAAAGACACAAAATCAGATCCTCTCCCCCAAATTAATACTGGATCTGGACCCTTCCATGTACACTGAAAGAGACATCCTTCCAGTAAACCAAAGGTTTATGTTGTTGATGTGGGTTCCACATGTCTGTCTCCAGCAGAATAACCATCAGAGTCTAAAGTTAAAAAATTAAAGTAAACAGGGCAACTGCCCAATCTGTCACTTAGGATTTTCCAGTTTCCTTCTTTCTGTCTTTTTACAACATAACTTTTAGTGTGCGGTTTTGGCTCTTTCAATAATGCCCTGACCCTGAGGATTGTATGGATGCCTGTTTTTATGGGATATGTTGAATTTTGCGCAAAACCTGTTTGAAAGATGAGGACGTATATAGCGGGGGACCATTATCTGTTTTAAGCATTTTGGGGTATGCCCAATGCAGCAAAAGCTTGTAAACAATGAGATGTGACATCTTTAACTTTTTCTCCGGAATGTAAGGAAGCAAAAAATCATGCCTGAGCTATGTATTCTATGGATTACATGAAATAAATCGCAAATTTTCCAAAGCTTGGCTCATGAGTAACATCCATCTGCCCACAATGATTGGGCATTTATCCTCTAGGGTTAACACCAAAATGAGGATTGGGCAAATGTGTCATACAAGATTTACAATCTTTTACAATTGTTCTGGCTTGCTCTCTTTGTGATTTTAAACCTACGTTGCAAGGTGGTGCTGTTGACGTGAAACTGGGAATGAAATAAAGTAGCTTGTTGTTGTTGTGCTGAAGAAGTATAAATATTGTTTTTGTAAGTTCATCTGCCTTTTGATTACCTTCATGGAGGGGGCCAGGCCAAATTAGTAACTGTGCTCTAATATGGCCTACGAATAGAGGTTCTTTTCTTGCCCACAAAAGTTTTTTTGTATTTGATTAAAACAATTTAAGGGCTGGAGTATGAGGTGCTATTTGGTCCTGCTAACTCTAATTTTGGGATGGCTTGTACAATATAGTGGCTATCTGAAAAAATGTTTATGGGCCTGGTCTCTAAAATTTTCCAGAGCTCTTACCACAGCTTCCAATTCCACTAGTTGAGCTGATTTGTGTGCAGTTATGTAAGTCATATTTTCTTTTGTAGTGACTACTGCAGCAGTACCATTTTGAGGACCCATCTGTAAATACATTAAATGCCTTAGGAATAGGTTGATTTTTTATTACCCTGTGGAAATATAATAGGAGGATTAATACAAAAGATAATATAGGAGACTTAGGAAGGTGATTATCAAAATTTGCAGAGGTAGAGCATCTAGCTATAGCCCAGTCATTATCATTGAAGCATAAATATTCAATCTGTGGACGATGAATAGGGAGTAATAATTGAGTAGCAGGGTGAATGCCAAATATTTTAGTAGAAGTTTTAAGTCCTTGAAGAATAAGTTTAGCCACCATGGAGGTATATGACTCAATTATGCTTTTAGGAGAGACAGGCAAATGTATCCATAATAAAGGCCCTTGTTGCCAAAATACTCCCTGTCGGTGTATATTGTGAAGAATATAATAATCAATATCAGCGGTTTGAGTTAAATCAAATCTGTCACAATGAGCTCCTTCGATGGCTTTTTTTCTAACTACCTTTAAAGCTTTCCCTAGCATCAGGAGTCAATGTTCGCGGTGAGGATGGATCAGGGTCCCCTCGAAGGATATCAAATAAAGGTTTTAATTGGCCAGTAGTGAGGTTTAGTGTAGGGCGAAGCCAATTAATGTCTCCCAGTAGTTTTTGGAAATCATTGAGGGTGGTTAATATGTTCTTTATTTATTAAAATTTTTTGGGGTCTAACAAAAGTATCCATGATTTTAAATCCTAAATATAATATGGGAGATCTGGTTTGAACTTTTTCTTCTGCTATATATAATCCGTATTTTTTAAAATTTTCTACCTCTGTCACTGAATATATTAAATATGATTTTTTTGATTAGGGTGGGCCAGTACCCGTAAAATATCATCCATGTAATGTAGACACATGAGGTTTGGATATTTATTTTTAATGGGTTGGATAGCCTTGTCCACATATATTTGGCATATGGTGGGGCTATTAGCCATTCCCTGCGGCAAAACCTTCCATTGATATCTCTGATCAGGGCCATTATTGTTAATAGAAGGAACTGAAAAAGCAAACCTGGGGGCATCCAGAGGATGTAGGGGAATAGAAAAGAAGCAATCCTTTATATCAAGACTAATAACATGGGGGAAATTTTTTGGAATAGCTATAGGATTCGGAAGTTCCAGGTTGAGTAGGGCCCCCTTATGACTTGCATGGTTTTATTAATTTGTCTAAGATCATGTAATAATCGCCATTTTCCTGATTTTTTCTTGATCACAAATATGGGGGAATTCCAGGGAAGAGGTGGAATGTTCTATATGTCCTGCTTTTAATTGTTCCTTAACTAGTAGGTGGGCCTAGCTTGTAATTTCTCTTTAGATAGGGGCCACTGAGGGACCCACACTGGCTTTATCAGAAAGCCATGGTATTTTCAAAATTATTTTCTCAGTGGCCCAAAGAAAAATGTCTTTTTCCTATATGATAAATGATTTCTTTTTTAGGGTTAAGCTTACCCTGTACTTTTTGATGATTTCTTTTAGGGTTAAGATTACCCTGTATGTTTTTTACATTTAACACCTGCAGTTTGGTTGCAAGGTGTACTCCATTTGTTGTAAAATATCTCTTCCCCATAAAGTAACCGGTAGATTAGGTAAAAACATAAGGCTGAAATGTGCCTTTATGTCCCTTCATCATCCTCCCATTTTAAAAATTACCGCACTTTTTTCTGGGAGGTTATTATATCCCAAGCCTCTTAAACTGGTTGAAGCTTTTTGTAGAGGCCAGTGTTTGGGCCATTGACGTAAATTAATGATGGAAGAATCAGCTACCAGTATCTATAAGACCCTCCATTTCTATTCCTTGGATTCTTATTTTTACACATAGGCCTCCTTGTACAGTCCCGAACCCAGCAAACCATGGGTTTCGAATCAGTGGAACAAAATCCTCTATTGTTCCTATTTAGAGGCATATTCATTTTAAATGAAATTATGTAAATTTGGAAGGAGGAGGTGCAGCTGAGCAATTCTATCTCCCTGATTAATAGAACTTATACTTTGGGGTGAGCTAAGCATTATTTTTATTTCCCCTTTATAGTCTGAGTTTATTTACGCCTGGGGTCACTTGCAAACCTAATAAGCTTTCAGGACTTTGCCCGATAATAAGTCCTACAGTCCCTGAGGGAAGAGGTCCCCTGACTCCTGTGGGAATCAGTTGAACCCCATTTCAGGTGTTAACACTATTCGGGAGCGGTGGAACAGAGGTCTAATCCATCGCATTTTCCTCCCTGTTCCTCTGGCGAGGGAGTGGATGGGGTAATAGGGGATTGTGTCGGGGAAGCATCTGAGTGGATGCTTGAGGATACTCCTCCTCCAATGCCTCGTACATTTGTGGGGCGGGCCCGGCGCGGCATTGGGCCCCGTGCCCTGTTTTTTGAATTCCTGAACAAAGGATTTCCATGGATGTCAAATTTTGAATAGCATTTATTGGGCCCCAATGATTTCCTTTCTTACACCTGGGGCAGCAACCTGGAGTACGGTATGAATTTGGTCTTATTTCTCTTTGGGGATTTTGCCTAGAATAGCCTGATTGATTATGATAATTTTGCCTAGAAATACCTGATTGATTATAATGTCTATGTTGAGCCCTTGTAAAATTTTGAGGGGCAGCATCTCTCACAGCTGCTGCAATCACATTACCCTGTGACAAAGGCATCATTTACATCTTTACTTAGTTGTATATATATGGAAAGATCCTTTTTATTTTTCCATGGCCTGATGACTTCCTGGCAATATTTATTAGCATTTTCGTACGCTAATTGAATAACTAATGGCATAACTTGATCAATGTCTCCAAAAACTCTACCTGCACAGTTCTCAAAAGTCTATCAGCAAATTCAGCATATGGATTCATTAGGTCCTTGAATTACTTTGGACAAGCTACCTTGTAGATCCCCAGGTCCTTGTACAGTTTTCCATGCCTTTAAGGCAGCTGCATTTATCTGAGCATATACTCCTGGGGTATAATGTTTTTGATCCTGTACGTCTGCGAATTGCCCTTCTCCTGTGAGCATTTCTATATTATGGTCTCCAAACCCTGCATCTGCATTTCTTTTAGCTGTTTCTATACAAAGTTCCTGAAATTGCGGATCGCCAAACCAAGTATTTGTCCCCCACTTAATGTTGCTTTACATAGACGTTTCCAGTCTGCGGGGGTTAAGCTAAAGGTGTTAAGGGACTCCCAGTATACTCAAACGTGAAAAGGAGCTTGGGGTCCATAAGTCATTACTGCCTCTTTTGAGATTTTTTATTGTTTTGAAATCTATTGGCTGGTGGCCCCTCTGTCCATTTTCATATTCAAATACTGGCAGTTCCCAATGTATCTGTGAGTTACCCTCGAGAGCGCATAAGCGCTCAGAAAGACTTTTTATTTCTATTTCTAGGGTATGCAAAACGTCTAGTGATACCCTTCATGTATTTTCTGTAATCGATTTTCACCCATGGGGGGGAGTAGAGGACACAAGTTCCTCCACTTGATGATCCCTTATCTTGGTCTTCCTTTAATTTCCTTTTATTTCATTTTCTCAAAATCACCTTTTAGTAAAATTCCTCCTCACTACTACTTACTCTCATTTGGTTCCTAACTGACTCAGTAACATCCTGAGTCCCACAGGTTCAATTGAGGACCAATGTATCCTTGAAATATCTCTAATAAATTCTTGAATAGCTTTTAGCAGCTCGGATCTTTGTAATTTTGGGGACACTTCTAATACTCTCCTTACTGGTCTTAGTTGACTCAGCGGAATTCTAACGCTTTTATGATTGCCTTCACTGTTTTCTAAATCCTCTCTCACTAACGACAGACTCATCCATATCAAAGAATTCATTCAAGAGCCACGTACACTTGGGTCTAGTTATTTATTTTTTTTTGAAACCCATTTTTACCGCTCTGACTAGAGACTCCTGCGAGGTTTCTCAGTTTCTTACCTGCCGTGCTGAATTCCCGTACGGGCCACCTCAATACTGTTAACCGCCGGATGGAGGGGATCGCAGCCTGGAACGGCAGCAAACCGCGGGAAGGAGTCGGAGACAGGATGGAGACGAAAAAATTCTTTAATCTTTCTGTCTCTGACTCTTGTAATTTCTAACACTACATACACTCACACTCTCACAAAGAAACCAAGCCTACCTACTCATTACAAGAAACTACAATGTATCTATACAATAGCGATAACCCTGTCCTTTCTCTCTCTGGTCTCATCCCATGCGCCCGAGCAGGAATGGTGCTCGCTCGATCTGCGAGTCACTCCTCAAAATCTCTCGAGTATCCTGGGCCAAGTCCCGTGAGACTACGGAAGGCGACAATGCCCCAAAATAATGTCTATGGCCCATTAGTCAACCGCAATCTTAGTCTATCTCCCCAAACAGGGCTCCTGTAAAACAATAGAGGATTTTGTTCCACTGACTCAAGTCCCATGGCTTGCTGGGTTCGAGACTGTTCAAGGAGGCCTATGTGTAAAATAAAAATCCAAGGAATAGAAATGGAGGGATTAATAGATACTGGAGCTGACTCTTCCATTATTAATTTACGCCAATGGCCCAAGCACTGGCCTCTGCAAAAAGCTTCAACCAGTTTTACAAGAGGCTTGGGATATAAAAACCTCCAGATAAAAGTGCAGTAATTTTAAAATGGGAGGATGATGAAGGCATAAAGGAACATTTCAGCCTTATGTTTTACTAATCTACCGGTTACTTTATGGGGAAGAGATATTTTGCAACAAATGGGAGTACACCTTGCAACCAAGCCTGCAGATGTTAAATGTGAAAACCTACAGGGTAATCTTAACCATAAAAGAACTCATTATCAAAAAGTACAGAGTAATCTTAACCCTAAAAGTAATCATTGTCATAAAAAGGAAAAAGATATTTTTTTTCGGGGCCACTGAGAAAATAATTTTGAAAATACCATGGCTTTCTGATAAGCCAGTGTGGGTCCCTCAGTGGCCCCTATCTAAAGAGAAATTACAAGCGGCCCACCAATTAGTTCAGGAACAATTAGAAGCAGGTCATATAGAACCTTCCACCTCTCCCTGGAATTCCCCCATATTTGTGATCAAGAAAAAGTCAGGAAAATGGCGATTGTTACATGATCTTAGACAAATCAATAAAACCATGCAAGTTATGGGCCTACTCAACCTGGACTTCCTAGTCCCGTAGCTATTCCAAAAAATTTCCATCTTATTACTCTTGATATAAAGGATTGCTTCTTTTCTATTCCCCTACATCCTCTGGATGCCCCCAGGTTTGCTTTTTCCGTTCCTTCTATGAACAATAATGGCCCTGATCAGAGATATCAATGGAAGGTTTTTACCACAGGGAATGGCTAATAGCCCCCACCATATGCCAAATATATGTGGACAAGGCTATCCAACCCATTAAAAATAAATATCCAAACCTCATGTGTCTACATTACATGGATGATATTTTATTGGCCCACCCTAATCAAAAAATCTTATTTAATATATTCAGTGATGTGGTAGAAAATTTAAAAAAATATGGATTATATATAGCAGAAGAAAAAGTTCAAACCAGATCTCCCATATTATATTTAGGATTTAAAATCATGGATACTTTTGTTAGACCCAAAAAATTTTAATAAATAAAGAACATTTGACCACCCTCAATGATTTCCAAAAATACTGGGAGACATTAATTGGCTTCGCCCTACACTAAATCTCACTACTGGCCAACTAAAAACCTTTATTTGACATCCTTCGTGGAGATCCTGATCCATCTTCACCACGAACATTGACTCCTGATGCTAGGAAAGCTTTAAAGTTAGTAGAAAAAGCCATCGAAGGAGCTCATTGTGATAGATTTGATTTAACTCAACCGCTGATGTTGATTATTATTTCTTCACAATATACACCCACAGGAGTATTTTGGCAACAAGGGCCTTTATTATGGATACATTTGCCCGTCTCTCCTAAAAGTATATAATTGAATCTTATACCTCCATGGTGGCTAAACTTATTCTTCAAGGACTTAAGACTTCTACTAAAATATTTGGGCATTCACCCTGCTACTATTATTACTCCCTATTCATCATCACAGATTGAATACTTATGCTTCAATGATAATGATTGGGCTATAGCTAAATGCTCTACTTCTGCAAATTTTGATAATCATCTTCCTAAGTCCCCTATATTATCTTTTTGTATTAATCATCCTATTATATTTCCACAGGTAATAAAAAATCAACCTATTCCTAAGGCATTTAATGTATTTACAGATGGGTCCTCAAATGGTACTGCTACAGTAGTCACTAAAAAAGAAAATATGACTTACATAACTGCACACAAATCAGCTCAACTAGTGGAATTGGAAGCTGTGGTAAGAGCTCTGGAAAATTTTAGGGACCAGCCCGTAAAACATTTTTTCAGATAGCCACTATATTGTACAAGCCGTCCCAAAATTAGAGTTAGCAGGACCAATAGCACCTCATACTCCAGCCTTTAAATTGTTTTATCAAATACAAAAAAACTTTTGTGGGCAAGAAAAGAACCTCTATTCGTTAGGCCATATTAGAGCACATACTAATTTGCTGGTCCCCTCCATGAAGGTAATCAAAAGGCTGATGAACTTACAAAAACAGTATTTATACTTTCAGCGCTACAACAAGCTACTTTATTTCATTCCCAGTTTCATGTCAACAGCACCACCTTGCAAACGTAGGTTTAAAATCACAAAGGAGCAAGCCAGAACAATTGTAAAAGATTGTAAATCTTGTATGACACATTTTGCCCAATCCTCATTTCGGAGTTAACCTGAGGAATTAATGCCCACTCATTTGTGGCTGATGGATGTTACTCACGGGAGCCAAATCATTGGGAAAAATTGCGGATTTATTCATGTGACCATAGGATTACACTGTTCAGGCATGATTCTTTGCTTCCCTTACATTCTGGAGAAAAATGTTATTAGATCGGTTTACATTTCATGGTTTGCAAGCTTTTGCTGCATTGGGCAATCCCCAAAATGCTTAAAAACTGATAATGGCCCCGCATATTTCAGTCCTCATCTTTCAAACAGTTTTGCGCAAAATTTCAATATATCCCCTAAAAACAGCCCTTCCCCATACATTTCTACAGGGTTCTTGGTCAGGGCATTATTGAAAGAGCAAAACCGAAACACTGAACATTATGTTCATTAAATAAAAAAAAGACGGAAATTGGAAAAAGTCCTAAGGGACAGATTGGCAGTTGCCCTGTTCTACCTTAAATTTTTTAACTTTAGACTCTAATGGTTACTCTGCTGGAGACAGACCATTGGAATCTCACACCAATAACATAAACCATTGGTTTACTGGAAGGATGTACTTTCAGGTACATGGAAGCGGTCCAGGATCCAGTATTAATTTGGGGTAAGTAGGATCTTTGTATGTGTGTTTTCACAAAAACACGAATCCTCTCCCAATATGGATACCATCTAGATTAATAAAAACAGGTACAACATCAAAATGATCAAGATGAAGTTATTGTAGAATCAAAGATTAAATAAAAACAAGGTACTAAAATCAAGAGGACCCAAGATGGAACGGTACAGAATGATTTCCCTCAAAAGAGTCCTTCAAAATATTTCACAACTTAAAGTGTCATTCATCCTGGCCGGGACAAGGAAGATCTCTCTTTAGTGTGCAACACATTTGTATTTTTTTTATCTTTTTATATACATGTCTTTATGTCTGTACATTTGTCTTCCATCTCATGTTTTAAATGTGACATTCACTAAAAAAAAGTTTGTATGCTTGTGCTGTCTGTCAGTGTGACGTCCACAAATAAAACAAAAGCGCTTATGAAAAAGATTAAAAATATATAATATATGGATTCCAAACTAACTGTAATGCATTTTTAGGGTTAAGAGTATTCCAATTAAGAGTTAAATAATCTTTATAATTGACAGGTACTTACAATTTTGATTTATAGTGTATCCCTCGGGTCTTCCTCTTTAGCAAACGTTATGACTAGTGCTATTTAACCTGGATATTTTGGTGTTTTGACATAAGATTGTTTAATTTGTTATTAACTTCATTTGGTTTAATAGCTCATTATTTCCTATTATCCTCACAGGTTAAAGATTGCTCTGTTTACAGAGACTCATGGGTTCCAGCTAACACAATTATTTCTCCAAGTTTGCCTTTACCATTTTCTTTAATCTATCCTCTTTAACTGCAGGAACTTACCTCAGTCTTTCTTTGTTTTGCTCTAAATATGAAATTTTTCCAACTTAAGTTTGTTGAAGCTCAACCTGCGATGTGTTGTGACAAACAAAAATCTCAAACTTTAATTTTTCTAATCTAAATTTATTTCTATTTTGTCAAGTTTGCACCACTCGCCTCTTGACTCAGTGCTTGCTAGTAGCAATGCCTTTCCTTTAATAATTGATTGCTTGAGTTTCTAGGTAGCGGGCCTGAAGATTTGCCGGTGGCCATTGTCTAAACATAAAAAAGACGTCTGCTGCTACAGCTGCAGGGATCGCGGGCCGCCGCAAGGCATCCTGCTGCTTCAAAACATTCAAACAACCTCACTCAACAGTGTGGCCTCTGCTCTACATGCATGGGGCCTCCTACATCAACATGTTATACAAATGGACATTTTGATCTTTCATTGTTTGGGACTTTTCCGGGACAATTGGGCCTTGCGGGTATTTGTCTAGAGAATTCAGTGTGTTACTTGATGGAACTTAGGGGCAGGCTGATTTGTTTAAACAATTTGATATATGCTATGCCAATTTGGCTCATCTCCAAAAGGCTTGTCGCCTTAAAGCCGCAAAAACCATCTCCTCACAATTGGACACGCTGTTAGTCATCATATAATAGTCGATCCTAAAGGGCTCCATTGGATGGACTGGTTAGCGAATGACGGGTGTAAGATCCCCAGTAGGGGGACAACTAAGCAGGCACTATGTCGCACAGGACAGTCTCTTGTGGGCGACATATCCAACCTAAGGACAGGAGTCAAGGGCAACTGCCTTGATTTTTTGCATGGTACGGGTAAGAAGGTTGGTTTGCACTTAGACGTACTAGAGCATCCCCTCCTTTTAAAACAAAAGGGCGGGAAATGCAGCGCGCCCTGTTTGGGGAGATGGCTTGATATTGCAGTTGCCTAAGAGTCCACGGTGTTTTGGGCATTGTCGCCTTCCGTAGTCTCACAGGACTTGTTGCCCGGTGCATCTCGACGTGGACTTGGCCGAGCATTGTGTGATCGGGGTCTGTGCCATTTTGGTGTTTGAGTTTGGCGGTGCGTGTTTAGTTCGTTGCTGTAGAGCCAGAGATGAAAAGTTAGCAGAATAAAGAGCTGTTTGTCTCCAGTTAGCCTTCTGAAGTCTTCTTCCGGCCGGCTCCATTGATCCAAGCGGCCATCAGGCGGCAACAGTTTATAAAAATGTAAAATCTAATACTTGCTGGCATCCTTCTGGACTTGATGCATGGCCAGGTCACTGATAACATAGATGGGTGACTAGCTTGCTTTGGAAAACGACCTGCTACTAGGTCAGCAATTTCCTGAGTTGTCTTCTTCACTCAAGGGATTTTATTCCTCAGATACTCAGGGGTGCAACAGAAGCCTTCAAGAGGAAAATAAGGCCCACCAGAATGGCACATGAATTAAGGTAGAGAATGAAGTTTCCACAAAGATCAACGTGATAATGAACTTAGAGTGCATTCCAGCCCAGAGTGGTTTGATGAAATTAGAGAAATGAAACGGGGTCCTTTTGATGTAGCTTTGAGATAAAAAAGTTCTCATGTTGGAGGCAATTGTGGCCAACATGCAAGATGTTGTGATCCCACTTGGCCACAATCACGAAGGGAGTCTTTGAAATTTAATCAATATTTAAACAAATAAAGGTATCCTGAATGAGCGTGGGGTCACATCAGAGGGCAACATACCAGCCAGTCACGCTTTTTTGGGTCTCTGTTTGCGATAATGGCGTTGTTTTCACCTAGGAAGGGAGGGGGAAGCAGCCTAGCAGAGCACCGTGGGGCACTTAATGTAGTTCTTGGGCCTTCATGGGAAAAAGCCTTCAATGTTGTGCTCCATTGAGGCCTAGTAATAATAGTAGTGCTGTTGTCATTTTTAGTTGTTGTAGATATGGCCTTTCTAAAATTAGTTGCAAAGAGGCCTGGGGATTGCCCTTTGTAGACTCCTCGTCTTTTCCCAGGGCCCTGAGGGAGAACTGAGTCGTGGGTGATTTTCGTCAGCGTGAATCCTGGATATTGGGGGCCCAGAGCAGAGCCAGGAGGAGACCGGACTTTGCTTCCACAATAAGTTCCTGGCCACTGAAGCCTTGGTGCTAAGCTCTGTGCACTTGACCTGAGGGACACTGTCAAAGGGATAATGAATGGCTGCTTTGACACACTTTGGTTCTTGTCCAGGTCATTGGAGAGGATGCAACAAGGCTTAGTTTGAAGTCAATCATGTTGGGGTAGTGGTCTAAGCCATTCAGGGTCAAAAGTAGAACAGGACCCAACAGAAAACCATTGGTATGGGTGTGGCACAAGACGCATCACCATCTGTGTCCAAGCTCCCAAGAACAACCATACCGAACCCAGAGTCAAAAACTCCATTTGGAAACCGGTTTTCAGGTAGAGCTCGGTCGGCAAGTTCCTTTCAAACTGTATCACAGGGATCATTAGGGAGGCCCACATCTTTGGCCATTGTTGAGATCAGAAAGGTAGAAATTGTGTTGGTCCTTTAATGTTGGCACTGTTTTTTTTTTGTTTTTTCATTTTTTCTTATTCTGCATATCTATCTATCAGTTATATTTCAATGTGCTCCTGTGACGTCACTCAGGACTGGGCAAGTTGCCTTTTAATTAAAACAATCAATTGCAAGGGAGAAAGAACAAAGGAAAAAAGGTCTGTGGAGGACAATCAAACAATAATTAAGGGAAATAAATCTTGCTGCGCTAATTGATACACCTGTGTAATGGATGTGGTCATTATCGATTTTATAAGGACTGAAATGTGGCATATAAACGTATTAAAGCATGCATAGTTGATTAGAGATTAGTTTTGGAGTGGGATAGCATATGTTACATCGCTGGGAAAGGTTCGACGCCTTCATTGGGTTGATAAGGAGGAAGAAGGTGAAATGATCATGCAAACCGTCAGTAGATGCTTACAGTGTTCGGATTCTCAGGTGACTCGTGAGGAAATTTGTTTGCCTCCCTTGAGATTCCATTGAAATGTGAAATCAATGCTTGCTGGCATCCTTCTGGGATCTGATGCATGGGGCAGGTCACTTGATCACATAGATGGCGGAGAGTAGGCTGTTGGAAAAGACCTGCTCAAGGGGTCAGAAGTTTCCTGAGGTGTCCTCTTCATCAAGGGATTTATTTCAGATAGCAGGGTTACAACAGTGGCCTTCAAAGAGGAAATGAAGCCCCATCTGAATGGACATGATTTGTACAGAATGTAGTTCCACAAGGACCAGGAGCTAATGAAATTAGAGTTGCATTTCCTGCCCCAGAGTTGTTTTCTGAATTAGTAAGATTAAAGGGGTCTCCTTTGATGTAGTTTGAGGTAAAACTTTTCAAGTTTGGAGGCAATTTTGGCCACATGCAGATGTTGTGGATCCCACTTGATCATGAAGAAGCATTTGTAAGTTTACAATCCATATTTCAAAAAAATAAAGGGTATCTTGGAGAGCGGGGTCCACTCCAAGGGCAATAGAACAGCCCGTCACGCTTTTTAGGGCCTTTTTTTGGGAGTGGGTTTTTTTTCAGACAGGGAAAGGGCAGGGGAAGCAGCTAGATAGAATGCGCGCCCATGGGCGGCACTACTGAAGTTTTCTTGGCCCTATCTTAGGAAAAGCCTTCAATGTTTCTTTTGTGCTCCATTGAGGCCCAGTATAAAAGTAGTTAGCTGGTTGTTGTGTATATCTGGCCTTCTTCTAAAATGAGATGTGCAAGAGACCTGGGATGCCCTGTACTTCCTCTCTGTTCTTTTCCCATGGCCCTGCGGGAGAAACTGAGTAATTGGTGATTCCTCAGCCTGAATCCTGGACTTTGGGGCCCAGAGCAGACAGGAGAGACCGAAGGTGCTTCCACAAGAAGTCTGGCACTGAAGAAATTGGTGCTAAGCTCTGTGCACGTGAACCTGAGGGACCATGGTCAAAGGGATAATGAAGGTGCTTTGCACCCACTTTGCTCTTGGTCCAGGCTCATTGGGAAAAAATGACAAGACAGGCTTCGTTTGAAGTCATCATGTGGAAGTGCTCTAAGCCATTTCAGGTACAGTGTAGAACAGGACCAAACAGAACCCAGTGTAGGTTGCCACAAGGAACCGCGATCAGCATATGTGTCCCAAGCCCCAAGAAAAAAATCCGTGACCCAGGAGTCAAAACTCCGATTTGGAAAACCGATTTCTCTGGCTAGAGTCTGGGTCGGCAAGATCCTTTACCATGTTCTACCGGGGATCATTAGGGAGGCCAAATCAATGGCAATTTGTTGAGGACTAGTCTAGGTCAGATATATGCTTAGGTCTTTAAATGGTTGGCACTGTTTTTTTGTTTTTCATTTTTTTATCTTGCATATCTATTCTATCAGTTTATATTTTCAATGTGCTCCTTGTGAAGTCACTCTGGATAGAGCCAGGCTGATTTTAATTTACAATCAATCAATTGGGACCAAGAGAAAAGAAACCAAGGAGAACATGTCTGTGCAGACCAATCCAACTAATTATGGCAATTAAATCTGCTGGCTTAATGCTACACTTGTATACATATGTGGTCACAATCTGGTGTATAATGACTGAAATGTGATAAAAAGTATAAAGCATGCATAGTGCCTTGAGCTTTACTTTTCGAGTGGAAAGCATATGTCACTTCACTGGGGACATCTCATGGTGTCCATGGTGGTGATATGGAGAGAAGGTTGAAAATGCGCGCGAAGGTCAAGTAGACGCTTACAGTCTTCGGCGCCTTCAGGTTGACTCGTGAGAATTGTTTGCCTCCCTGGAGATCATGGAATTGTGAAATCAATATTTGCTGGCATCCCTGTTTGACTTGGATGCATGGCCGGTCACTGATCACATTAGCTGGGTGATCTAGCTGCTTGGAAAAGACCTGCTCATATAGGGTCAGAAGTTTTTTGAGGTGTCCTCTTTCATCCAAGGGAGTTTATCCTCAGATACTCAGGGTTACACAGTGCCTTCAAGAGGAAATAAAGCCCCAACTGAATGGACATGATTTGTAGAGAATGTAGTTCCACCAAGACCAAGTGTAATGAAATTAGAGTGCAGTCCGGCCCAGAGTGGTTTCTGAATTGAGAAATGAAAGGGGGTCTTCTGATGTTAGTTTGAGGTAACATGTCTCTCATGTTGGAGGCCAATTGTGGGCCAACAGGCAAGATGTTGTGATCCCACTTGAAAATGGAGAAGTATTTGAAATTTTACACATCCATATTTCAAAAAAATAAAGCATATCTTGGCAGAGCGGGGTCCTCGCAAGGGGCAAACAT
>JAKELJ010000601.1:0-20876 GCA_025594165.1 Tamias sibiricus
GCCATCAACAATCATCAAATCGCTGGGTTGATTTCTTCATAACTTAAGCCTTCAGAACAAGTGAGCAATACGTTTTCATTGTTTAGAGACTAACCCAGCCAAAACAGGTATTTTGTGTATAGCAGCCCAAATAGACAAATACAAAGGCTAACTGTAAGGCCTACATTACAGCTCAATCTTGACTTGCCCCTGTGCTAATCCTATTTACTTCTCTTTTCCACAGGCAACTGGATCCCCTCATAAGCACTCTGCACACTTACCGCTACTGCCTCATGGTCAAGCTCCTCATGGTAACCCAAACTCATAGACCAAAGTACTCATAGACAGACAGAAGGTCATGAGTGACATTCAGGGGTTCCTTCTTCTTCTTAAAACAAAACTGGGTATTCCCAGGTGAGAAAATAATTGATGGAACGTTAATTGCAGCAAAGAGGAAATGGGTGCCTCCTTAATTGGTACAACTGAAGGAAAAACTCGTTGTGAAGTGTAAACAAATATTGTCAACCACACATAAACACAATGGAATCACAAAACCCAGTAAGAAATCATGATATTTTATAAATCATCACAATTCCAGGTAATTAAGCCAAAACTCTTAATTCTTTGCAAAAATCTAATTTAAAATGTCACTAGCCCTGCTGATTTTATTTTTTTTTTATTTTTTTTCTTGTTAGCTTCCTTAGGAACAAAAATAAAAAAAAAAAAAGTCAGTTTTTTTCTTTGGAGAAGAGGGGCATGAAGAAGAGTATATGGCTCTGGGAAAGGGCAATAAGAGGGAATATTGCCTGTGGGGAATTTAAAAAAACAAAAATAATACTGACTAAAGAAAGATAAAGCCTGTATTTTTTTTTAATTATCATCATGCATTTCGCAATTCTAAACCATGACAGTAACAAATATTCCTCCCTTTCGATGAGAAGTGCTACCTCCTTCTAGCCCCGTAAAACCATACGTCTCTTCTTCCTGTGGCGATGCTATGACTCAGTAAAGACCTTAACTAGGGCACTGGTTTAATTCCCCTACTAACAAGTTCTTTCCAGGATCTCACTTAAGTATGGCTGGTCTTTTGCCAGTCTCCTTATTTAAACCTCTGTATGATCCCTATTGTAGCCCCTGGCTCAGAATAAATACCAATAATATTATAGTTTGCACAAATAAAGCATTGTAATTCAGTTCTTCATGCTGTTTGTGAGAGTAGCAGGTTAGGTAAGGGAATAATAGAAGTCGTTCCAGTTCTAAAACTTAACCCAGTGTTTCCAAATTGATGCCAATTAAAGAATCTCCCTCAAACCTGATTGTTTATTTAGTATATCTATATAGTATCTATTAAATCTAAACTCCAGTCTTCCTGTGATGCAATGCAGGACAAACCACTCCAAAAATATGGAACTAGTACAGAGACTAGACATATATCACCGCCAAATATGCACGGGGTTAATTTAGAGTTGATTACGTGAAGAAACTGTAGATACAGGAGACACTCTGAGAATAATTAACCCTTTTGCAAGAGAAAATATAACATTAATTTAAACGGAAATATCTATTTATAGGAGTGTCTCTTTCCCGTGCACTCAAGAACAAGCAAAGATGACTAAATTTTCTAGACTTAATCAACAGAAGAAGGCAATCTCCATGAAATCTGCATGACAAACCTTATCAGAAGCAACCTGGTGCAAAGAGAGACCTGAGCATTTCAGAATATACTCAGTTTTATTTCAAGCCATGGTTCCTGAAGTCAGCAGGCAATGTTTTGTCCCCCCCCCCCCCCCCCCCCCCCCCCCCCCCCCCCCAGGAGTAGGCATATTATATCTTAATTCTCACAGATGTCAGATGATGTTTGCTTCAGGAGTGACATTTTCCTCTTATTCTCACCCAATGGTCAGCCATAGTTAGTATTTTCGTGATTCAAAATATCAGGAGAAAGGTGAGAGAAGTCTAGACAAGAGAAGTGAAGGAAAAGGACCAGGAAGAGAGGATGAAATAAGGGTCTGAGAAAGGGAGATTATTTCGGTTCGGGGTTCAGGGTGAAGAAAGTAACTAAGAGCACAGCTAGAGTTTTGGGAAGGAAAAAAAAAAAAAAAAAAAAAAATATGGCGTAGGAGAAATAGGATTTGTAAGAAGGATCGCTCAAATACAGAGTCCTGAGTTACTTTTTGACATTTCCTGTTTGTTTTGCTGGCTGGGGCTTTTTTCCTTTATGCCACAGTGTGTTAACAAAATCAACCCTGCAATGCCAGACTCCCACATTTCAATTAAACTAGTGAAACAATTCATGTGTAGGAAAACTTCCATCCAGATTAGTGAGTGTTGGACTGAAAGAAATTCTGTGAAAAATAATAAAATAAAAAGATGATCAAAGAAACACTGAAAGAGCTTTTTTCACTAATGGAGTCTGAGAAGCCATCCAAGAGAAGGGCTCAGGAGGCAGGTTCCAGCTGTCTTGCCTGGGAATGTAGGGGAACTGGCTAACCTTCTGGAATGCAGGCATCCAGAATTTGGCTAATTGCATTGAGCCCAAACTCAAGATGCCATACCAAGAGGTTATATCTTACAGGACTTCTTACTAAATGTATGTCAATCTTTTGTTTGACCCTTCCTATTGGTCATTATAGCTTCTGTTTTCTCAGCTCCAACAGAAGTTTTCCCACCAAAGAATTTTTTAGACTGCCTTGTAATAAAATCAATAACTGATTTGTGCTCAGAATAAGTTATTACATCCACCTTGCGCTGCCCTTCTTTAGGAACCGCTGATGTATAGCTTTCTGAACCTGTTTCCCAAGTTGCCAATTCTTAAGACCACAAATAGAGACCTTTCCTCGCTTTTGCAGGACATGAGTATTTGGATTGATCAACAAATCCTCTCTTCTTTGCTTTTCATAATCTATCAAAACTGGTTTTGATATTGAAAAAACCACTTTCTTTTTTTAAAAATACTTTTATTTCATAGTCGACTTTGCACTTAAGTTTTTAAATTTCGACACTCGTAGTCTCATAGTAAAAGACATGTGTGATAGCAAATGCTTTGGAAACGAAGCCCTGCTATTTGCTATATGACCTAGTGGAGTGCAGAGCTTTTAATTGTTCTCCTATGTTGAAAATAGCCCTTTCTTAATGCCTATATTTGTTTTCATTTGCAGACCAGGACAAGAAAAGCACGTGTTTTATATTTCTCCTAGCATGAATACTTCTCCAACTCCATCCATTTACCTGCAAAAATGCCATAAGATTTTATGTCCTCTCGAAATGCGTTCCTGCCTCGTCATTATAACTAAATTAAAACGAAATTAAAAAAGAAGAAAAGCACAAGTCTTGTGGAGTGGATGTGATGATTCATTAAAATCATGTGTATATAGTGCCCTCTATGTCCTATTATATTTTGTGTTGCTCGATGGTAAAAATCAGGGAGACTCAGGAAAAATTATGGGTCCTGGTAAACTAGGCCTGGGACAACGTAGGACCACTGGGGTTTGCTGAATTAGTGACTGAATCAAAGCATTCTTCTCTTTGTAGTGGTTCCTGTTGTCAGCAGACAAGCATATTTTTGTTTCTAACTGCAAACAACATGTCATATTTTCCCTAAATAGTAATTTATACCTAGCCCTTTCATATAATTTAAACATTTTTAAGGCATTTCATTAAGTTTTTTTTTTCTTTTATCTTTCATTTCCATCTTAATTGCTTGCTTCTACTCAATCCTATCTGTTTTAAAAGGATTGAAGATTGCAAAACCTCCTCTAAATTTTACTTCAAGCAATGAAAAGAAGTTTACTGTTCTCTCTTCTTTCCAGGCGACTGTCCTCTTCCTCTCCTACCTCCTAAATCTTATACCCTTTTCCCCTGGAAACACAGTGCTCCTCAGCCCAGCTCCTGTCTTCAGAGGGTGAAAAGGGTAAGGACTTAATCCAGTTGAATCTTTCTATTTCATGAAGAAACAATGACAACAAAACCACACTACTATCGACAACTAGTGTGATTATAAGATAGATAAAATTTAAAATTGAATTTAAACAAATAAACAAAACACCAGGCAAAAAAGCTTTGTAAGGGGGCGATCGCGCAGTACTTTTCCATGAGTTCCTTTCACTTTCCCTAAAGCTTACTCTTTGCTTGTTGTATTGCAGGGTTCTGTTTTTTCCATACTATTGCAAAAGCTCAATGTTCTTCATCTGCAGTCTGAGAATATTGGCACAAATGCATTTCTCTTAGAATCCATGGCTGAAATTCAATGTTAAAAAACTATTTTATAAGGTGTGTGTGTGTGTATGTGTGTCTGTGTGTGTAACATTTGTGTGTATCAGTCGGACATATTTTCTGGGAAAAGAATATACATATCAACAAAATCCCAAAGGTCCCTGCAAATGAGTCATATTTTGTAGGACTTCAAATTCATCTGAATTCTAAACTTGCATTTACTTCTGTTTTCTTCCTGTTTGTCTCATTGTATTTATATTTTCCTTGTACATTAATAGAGTTTCTATGTAAGCATTTTAGATTTCAGCAGCAGAAATTTTTCTTATTCTTTTTTTTTTTTTTAACTACTCTAGGAAGATTAATCTTTCCAGCCAAATACTTGGTACAGTGGGACATTTCAATTGAGATGATGTTTTCAAACTTGATACAAGGAGAGAAGTATGTATACTCCTGCTATTCAGGAGTTTATCATATAACAGAAAGGCAGGTGATGTTCAAAACAACATAGCAATGAAAAGTTTCACAGATAGAGAGCTTTGGGAAGGATAAATGAGGGATTCCAAATCTGTTTGGAAAATCTACTGGCAAACCTATTTTGGACTGGTGATATTCAAATATACCTTTAAAGTCCTTGGTGGGTGGTTTATAGGGAGAAGAGGTGGGAAAGCACATTCTTGGAAGAAATAGGAACAAAAGTTCCATTAGTTTGGGTATTTTGGGATCTGACATGAATATAGATATTCTGGGACCTGGATGAAAGAGTAGACTGGTGTTGTTGATCCAAGACGCAAAGAAAAGACCACGCAACTCCAATTTTAGATTAAAGCAAGCTTTATATTGTTATACATATAAAGAGAGCTGGCCAGGGCTGCCCCTCTCAAACACTGGGCTTGAGGTCAGACCGCTCTCCGGGAAGACAAGGGTTTTTATAGTTTCAAAGAGTTACAGAAAATCTTGGGAACTTACAGCTAACAAGGTCGGACAGGTGTAATTCAAAGCAAGTAGCAAACTAATATCTACATGGCATTGCATTTCAAGAAAAAAAGGGGAGTAATAGTTAAACCCCACATCAAAAGTTTATGAGGGCACCGTTAGTTTGAGAGAGAGAGAGAGTTGTTATCTGGTCAAGGACAGCCAGGCCTGAGCGAGCTCAAGAACCTGGGAATGAATGCCAGACAATAAGCTCAAGCCAAATAAGAATCCTAGCATTTCATAGAAAACTGAAGTGGGCTTTTCATAACTTTTTGACAGGATGGCTCCCAGTCTTAAGATGGAATTAGGCTGTTTATCATTCCCACCCACTTTTTTTTTTTTTACTTTTCAAATCTTTAGAAAGGATTAAATGTATAGGCTAATTTTATCGATGGTACATAATAGAATTAAATTGCAGCCCAATAAATCGGTAGCATATAGTTAATAACACATGGGACAATAACTAGTAAGAGAAGGATATAAATTATCAGGACCTAAGAGAGAAGTTAACCATGGAAACTAATTTCTCAAGCCTAACCAAGAATTACTCGTTTTAATTTTGTTAATTTTTTGTCCATATCTCGGGTTATTGGTTGCTATCTGTTCTATTTTTTTTTTTTGTTTAAATTTTGTTTTTAGATAACGTTAGATTTTTTTTTTTTTTTTTTGAATAACTAAAATTTTTTTTGGTTTTC
The DNA here is from genome assembly GCA_025594165.1 of Tamias sibiricus. Classification (NCBI taxonomy): domain Eukaryota; kingdom Metazoa; phylum Chordata; class Mammalia; order Rodentia; family Sciuridae; genus Tamias; species Tamias sibiricus. The sequence goes on from JAKELJ010000601.1 coordinate 5,859, forward strand.
TCTTTTTAGACTCGTTTTATATTTTGTTAATTTTTTGTCTTTATCTCATAATCTGTAACATTAAAACCAGCACATGTCTGGGGAATTGTTGGCAACCCAAGTGATGTTTTAATAAAAGAAAATAAATAACCGTTTTATTTTGTAACATTGGGAGGTTGAAAGTTTTTTTATCTCTGATTAATTTCTGCCAAAACTTGTGTAGTAGTTAAGTTAGCTGTTTTTGCTACAAACTACAGCTAATTTGTGATTTTTCTTTGTATTTCTACAACTAGACCCGGGAAGTGGCAAAAGAGAAGGCTGCTGCAATTGCAGTGTCTAGTGGGTCTAGGAGGATTAAATTGTCATCTTGTAGTTTGAGGGCAGACTTTGGGCCAATTTGTGTGGGGAGCTGTCAGAAGATGGCAGTAAAGGAAAGATCTGTCTAATAGAACAGATCTCATAAAAGTTTGTAGGCAAAAGCCTGCGAAAGTATGCTTTATTACAGAGAAAAACAACCCATCCTGTTGGCAGTCGTTTGCCATTTGGGTAGGGGAGATATTTTGTTCAATAGAAACAATTGGGGGGGGATCGGGGGAAGGATGCAATCTATGTATAAACAATGTTTTTGAATATAAACCAGTGAAGCTGGCAAAGCTGGCTCTGCATGGTATACTGGCCAGTCTTGCTGTGTTGCTCTATCACCAGTGACTTTTAACATAGTCAGTATAATTTACAGATAGACTCATAAGATTGTTAGCTAGCAATTGATGGATGGAGTTTCCTTCTTGTACACAGAAGGAACTTTTGTCCATAGTGTCAACAGCCAATTGTAACCAAAATTTTGAGTAGTTACAGAATTAAGGGGGACTCATAGAAATATCTATCTTTAAAGGTAGCTTATTTGAATAAACAGTATCTATTGGGGCCCCTTTTTTTTTAGCTTAGTACAGGAATACTGTCCTGAAATCTTGAGGGTGAGCAGAGTATTTATAGATTTTAAAATTTATATTATCTCTTCGAGGATTGGTAGTCTGTAAGATTTTTTCATGGTCCTTTCCTGAATATCTGACTAAAAATTTTTTGATTATCTTTATATCATTTGATAGGGCCAATTACTGGATCTTGACAAGAGTAAGTATAATTTAGTATTAGTGGAGATCCTGCAATAGCAGGTCTTTTTTGGGCTACAGATGGGGTACAAGGTTTGTTAGTGAGGCCAGCATAGCTAAAACCCAAGGATACATGTATACTCTAACAGGCAAAAATTATTAGCATAATGTTTATAATAACAGGGAAAGCAATAAGAGAATTTAGTGACAAAATATTAAACCTTAGTAATTTTAAACTTTAAAAAGGCTTACGTTTAGTGCACTTTTCATTCTCTGGCAGCTGGATTATATACTTCCAGTGGGTTTCTTCCTCCGTGGTTTTTGTAGGTGTCTTTTTTAGCTGTGAGTGATTGATCTAGGCAGGAATACAAGCAACTTTGACGGCAGTAGGAGGTGCGGAGAATCACGATGTAAGGGCCCTTTCACCTGGGGCTCAAGGCTGTTAGTTCTCAAACGTCGTATCAGCACAGCATGCGCCTGGTTGGAATGAATGATCGGGCAGTCTGAGTCCAATGGGCTGAGCACGTCCAAGGACCTGGGAAAAGATCTTGTATCTATGATTCGTTGTAGTCCTTTTGAGTGTTTTTGAGATTGGAATGTCTCTCACTAAGATCTATGGTGTACTCTGGGAACCAAAGGCGTGGCCGCCCCATAAATTATTTCATAAGGGGTAAATTTTTCCCGGTAAGGAGTGTAACGGGCCCTTAAGGAGAGCAAAAGGCAGGAGATCAACCCAGTTACCACTAGTCCCTCAAGTAATTGTATTTAGTCAAAGTTTCTTTTAATGTTTTATTTATCTTTTTTCTTTTTCCTGAACTTTGAGGATGGTACATATAATGTAAATTTAAATATAATATTTATAGGTTAGGGCTCCTTGAAATTAATTAGAGATAATTTGGACCGTGAAGTCCGGGCCATTGTCAGACCCGCAAAGTTAGAGGAAGGCCAAATCTAGGAACAATCTCAGTTATTAGTTTTATTAACTACTATTTAGTGCATGTTTTCAGTCTCGAGTAGGAAAAGGCTTTTACACCCAGCCTTAGACAGTTTTTAACAAAGAACTAACACAAGTATTTAAATCTATCATAGTCCCTGAGGTTTAATTTCAGTAAAAGTTATAATTCCCAAAATTTAGTACCAGAGTAACAGTACCAGTGACTTTTGTTTCTCTGTGGAAGATTGGTTTTTTTTAGCATTTACCTGTGCACATGACATGTAACGATTTGAAATGTTTTTGAGTAATCTACTCGGTGTCCCGGGAACCAAACGTGGGGGTGAAATTAGTTTTGAAGTTTTTTTGGGGGATAAAAGCATCGCCCTGATGAAAGATCAGTAAACCACGTATTTTTCCTAAAAAGCTTAGGCATGTAAATATTTTTCATCTGGGAAGAGTCTACCAGTCCGTGACCGTTTTGTTGGGCTCCCCCATAGAGGAGTATAAGTTTATTCTCTTCAGTAGTGGTATGAAGGAGTATCTTGCCTCAATTTTTAACTGGGAGTTTGGGGCAATTTTGAGAGTTTAAGAATAAGTTGTGGACATTTTGACTTCCCAAGGGCTATTTCCCTGGCTGTTTTGATCGGCCAAGTTCTTATTACCCTTGGTCTGGGGGCTATTGTCCTTTATGGTGTCTAGGCCAGTGGATAAATAGCCAGTTTATCTGGCAACTAGATTAGCCTCCAGTAATTGAAGGATTTCTTGTTATTAATTTTTGATTAGTTTTTCTATCTGAAATTAAAAAATTTCCTTATGTTTGTATATCTGGTTCCATGCCACATGTACTGTAGCAAAAAGCATAATGAGCTGTCCGTGTAAATGTTTACACGCCGTTTTCCTCCTGGACCTATAAATGCCCAGTCTCAATTGCCTGTGTTACCTGTAAATGATTTCTGTTTTTTGGGCTGATGAAGCCTCCTGGGCAAGAGCCTGTGCCCAGATAATTATTTTTTTGGCCCGTAACAAACTTGCTGTTCCCGCATACTTACGCTTTAATTTCCATCTCGGACATAACTGTTTACCATCGGTGGTAAAGGTCTGCGTCATCAGTTGGTGAGAGGAATGTCAGTCAGGTCCTTGTCGGGTACCTTGGATGACATCTAGCATCTCATGAGCCGTCATGGAATTGCCTCTTCTGGGTTATCATCCAGGCAGGCAGGGTTGTTAGGATTTGGATTGGCCAGGGATTTACTGAAGGTCAATCTGTCCTTGTCTAGAAGGAGAGCTTGGTACTGAGTGAGACGGGCATTTGACATCCAACGACTGGTGGAGCATCTCTCATAGGGTTTTCACTGTGTGAGGGGCAGTCATAGTGAGAGTCCCTGCCCCAGAGAAAGTTTTGTCCCTGCTTTCTTTAACCAGTATTGCAGTAAGCCCCGCTATGGCTCGTAAACAAGGGGGGCCAACCTGATGCAACAGGATCTAGCCTTTTTTTTTGAAATGTAGGCAATTGGTCTAATTTTTCATGGCCCTAAAATTTTGGGTAAGAACTCCCTTTAGAAGCAATACCCTTTTTCTCATGAACGTAAAGATGAAAGGGCTTAGATATATCAGGGAGGGTTTAAGGCAGGGCCTGAAACCAGAGGGCCTCTTTCCATAAAATTTTTGAAGGCCAATTTATTTTTCTCAGTCTAAATTTAAAGGTGACTTGTCTCTTGCAGTTTGCAGTATATATAACGGCTTGGGCAATTTCCAGCAAATCATAGGTATCTAAAGGCGGCAGTATCTAACTGCCCCTAGAAAATTTCTTAACCTGTTTTTTAAGTGGGTTGGGGTTTGGGATCTTTATTATGGCTTTTCTATGTGGGATTGGGATAGACAGTCTTTTCCCTTCCCTCAGCTCATATCCCAAAAATAAGTAACCCGAGAGGAACAGATTTTTTGTTGCCTTTTTCTTGGAGACTCGGTACCCTAATTGAGCCAGGGTTTCTTAACAACCCCCGAGTGGCCCTTAAACAGTTCTCTTTGTCTTTTGCTGTTAACAGAAGAAAACATCTACATATTGGAGCAAGGTTACCTCAAGGGTACTTACTGCGAAACAGTCTCCAGATCTTGATTGAGAGTTTTAATCAAAGATAGTGGGGGAATTTTAAAAATCCCTGAGGTAGTCGAGTCCAGGTCAGTTGTCCCGATAATCCCCCCATCTCTAAATCCGTCCATATCGAAAGCAAAGATCGGGGCTTGACTTAGTTTTTTGACAAAGGAATGGAGAAAAAACGCGTCTCCTTTAAATCTAATACAGTATAAACTGTATGTTTTTTCCTTGGTGGCAACAAACTGAGCAAAGTGTAGGGGTTAGGGACAGTTGGGTGTATAGTTTCTAACCCGTTTTGTTTTTACTTTCCTTAAGTCCTGTACTGGTCTGTAATCTTGAGTCCCAGGCTTTTTTTGGACAGGCAAACAAGGGGGTGTTTCAAGCTGAATGACATCTAATTAGTATCTCCACTTTTAGAGACGCCCTGATGTGGGTTTTTAATTTCTTTTTTGGCTTTTCAAAACCTGATGGGGTATTGTTAATTAAACCCGGATAGGCATAGCCCCAGATGTTAGTTTTGTATTACAACTGGTGGCACATGTTTAAAGCTAGCCCTGGAGGGTTATCTTCATCCAGCCCCCCAAAACTGTAGAATTTCTTGAATATAATAATTTTTCTCATTTTTCCTTCTGAAAGTTTGGATAGGATTTTGAAAAAGCAGATATTTTCTCACTTTAATGGGCAGGTTATAGTTAGGGTCTTTTGCAGGATTTCCTAATTTTAATGTAGGCATATCTCTAGAAAAATGAGATAGTTGTCTGAAAGTTTTTGGCTTAAAAGGATCTCGTCTCAGCAACGGGAAAGGGCATTTAGGGATAACAATGAAGGAGTTTGAGTTACAGTTTCTCGTCCTTATGTTAACAGTCCGGTCTGTAGTCTATTTATACTTTTTAATTTTTCTCTTGTTGTCCCTTGCACTTTCATGGTTTTATTAGTGAGGGGTCCTATGGGCTTCTGTAACACTGAATGTGAAGCTCCTGTATCTACTAGGAAATTTAACAGGTTGGCCCCCAATTGAGAAAGTTTACCATGGGGCTCTCCCGGGAGCCTAGTTTGAAAGAGCCATGGCCCCCCCTAATTCTTCTAAAGTTAAAACTAACAACTGTTTATCTGGCCTGAGGAGCTCTGGCCTGTGATTTTTTCTTTTTTATTTTATTTCGGGGCAAGCTTTTTTTTTTTTTTTTTTTTTTCGGGGATTACGTTGGGGGCATTTATTTTTTTCTAATGTCTAATTTCTTTGCAATAAGCACACTATACTGGTTTTGTAGCAGAGAAGACCGCTTTTTTGTCTCTGTTGTAATGTGGTCCTGTCTTTTGTCTAGGATGTCGAGGTTTCAGAAAGCCTGTAATGCGGCCACACGTGTGGGGCCCCTGTATTACTTTTCCTTATCAGTAATTCATCTCGGCTATCTCTATTTTTTCCCAAAACACCTTTTGGGGCTATTTTCCAATAATTTTTGACCTGGTTTTTTTTTTTTTTATCTTTCCTGCAAAAAACCATCTTATCTTTTTTTTATTGAATCTTTTTAAATTTTACGGATGTCTGGGGCTGACTGAGTCACAAAAGCCAGATTAAATCGCCTTGAGGCCATTGTCGGGTCTTTAGGGTCTAATAGGAGTATATAGACGGTAATGCCTCCAGGAGGGCGCTCGAGAAATGCTTGAAGGAAGGCGACTCATCTGGCCCCTGTTTCACATCTGCTACCTTAGAAAGAATTTGTGGGTTTTCGAGCTGCCCTCTTAAGGGCCCTCTAACAGAGTCCCTGGTTGTACTCACCGAGTGCTCTCCTACCCTTCAGTTGTCCCCCCCCCCCATAGTCCCCCAAGCTTGGTCTTCTCCTAGGTAAAGCTCGTTCAATCACTTCTGTTTTTTTATCACCGTCGCTTGTAAAGAGCACTTATCCCAGGCAGCGCTTTAGGGCCGCTTCTGCCAGGATTCGCTCCCTTTCCTCCGTGGTGAAGAGAGTATGGAGAATCTGTTGACAGTCATCTCAGGTGGGGGAGGTGATTAAAGAAAACGGAATCCAACCAGAGAAAATCAAGGAACTAGGATCTGTGCTAAAAGGGGGATTTTGGTTTTTTCCAGTTATAAAGGTCCCTGTTTTGTGGAAAATGGAACATACACGTAGCGACCTTCTGGAATCCTTGGCGGAGAGGAAGAACAGGGGCCGGAGTCGGTTTTTTTTTACCACTTCAGGGATATTAAAATAGAAAAAGGAGCCCGGCAGGTCGGCCCCAGGGAAGCAATTTGAGTCAGGCCTTCCATAAGGGTGGCCCTGTCGGGTATGGGGAGGAGAAAGAACAGGGGCTGGCTCCTTTGGGAAGACTAAGAGTTGGGAGGAGTGGATGAGTGGGGCCAAATTGAGGAAGCGGTTGAGGGGAGGGAGAGGGAGATGGTGGAGTAGTTAGTGGAGCAGCTGCGACTGCACACCCCACGGCAGGAGGATAAAGAGGAGCCGAAGCATCTGGGGGAAGGAGGAATCCTCCGGAGAGAGTCCCTGTAGGACAGGGCTCTTATAGTGGAATTTCATGGTTTGTTTTTGAGGGACCCTGGGAGTTTCTCTCCCCAGCCATAACCAGGGCTTGCCCTTCCTCCCACCTGTCCGTTCCCCCCCGTCCGGACCATCCAAACCCTTCCATCCAGGAGCGGGGGAATTAGTTGTTGCTTCCGCCCAGGGTAGAATATATCCTATTATGATCTGGGTGGGGGCCAGGATTACCAAGAGTGATGTTTAGATATAGCCCATGCCACTTGGGGATCAAAGGTGCCCTCCAGGGGGGCCAGCCGACTCCGAAGGTGGGCCATTCTACCTCACAGAATGTTCGGAGACGTTTCTTTTTCTTGGTGATGGGAATATCATAAATCCTCCTTAACAAAATGGGGAATAAAGTTTGTCAAAAATTCCTTAAAACACAGTTCAAAGGAGTATCCAGGCTTACTTGTCTTATTACCCATGTTGTTTAAATTTTTTACATTTACAACAGAGAAGACACAATGAGAAAGCAGAAAACAAAAAACAACAAAACAAAAACAAAACAAAAAAACAGAACACAGGACAATACACAAAAGAACAAGAACCAGGCGCCAAACCAACCAGGGAGCAAGTGCAACGTCTTTGCTAAATGCTCCGGACCAGGAGTGCGTATGTGCCTCGTCAGGCCACCTCTCTCTGTCCCCCAGTAGGAATTCCCCAACCCAGAACCAGAAAGCAGTACGAACCTTTCGTTACTGCCCTGGACAGGAGTGTACGTGCCCTCGCCAGGCACCTCGCTGTCCCCAGAAGAGATCTCAAAAACCAGATACCAGATGTTACTACAAGGGCGCCATTTACCTGTGGAGGTTAGTTTTTTCCACTGGAATGCTTGCTAATTTTTTTTTTGATGCGGCCAGTTTTCACTACTCCAGTAAGTCCGAAGGACTGAAGGCACACCCTGGGGCCTTGGAACGTCTCAAGGTGCGCACCCCCTAGGGTAGCACTCCACCCGCCCCGGATTCCCCAGAGCGAAGGTCCGGCTTCAGAATTTTGTAGTGGACTGAAAATCTCGCTGCGGCCTCCAAAAATGTTGAAAAATCCAAGACGCAAAGAAAAGACCCACCAACTCCAATTTTAGATTAAAGCAAGCTTATATTTGTATACATATAAAGGGAGAGCTGGCCAGGGCTGCCCCTCCCAAACCAAACACTGGGCTTGAGGTCCAGCCCCGCTCTTCTCCGGGAAGACAAGGTTTTTATAGTTTTCATCAAAGAGTTATACAGAAAAATCTTGGGAACTTACAGCTAACAAGGTCCGGACAGGTGTAATTCCAAAAAAGCAAGTAGCAAACTAATATCTAACATGGCAAATTGCATTCCAAGAAAAAGGGGAGTAATAGTTTAAACCCCACATCAAAAGTTTATGAGGCACCGTTAGTTTGAGAGAGAGAGAGAGTTGTTATTATTATTACGTGTCAAGATTTCTTTATTTTCATTTTGACAGTTTTATTTTTATTTTTTAATTTTATTTATTTTTGGAATCCAGGCCTGACGAGCTCAGCTCCAAGACCTGGGAATGAATCGCCAAGACAATAAGCATCAAGCCAAATAAGAATCCTAGCATTTCAATAGAAAACTGAAGTGGGCTTTTCATAACTTTTTGACAGGATGGCTCCCAGGTCTTAAGATGGAATTAGCTGGTTTATCAGTGTCAGCAAATGGTCCCCCAGTTGAATGACTTGGGATTTCAGGTCAAATCATATATGGACACATATGGGCATGTGTTTTAGTAAGCTGTTTGTGTTGCTGTGACAAAAATACCTGACTAGAACAATGCAAAGAATGAAAAGTTTATTTTGGCTCACAGTTTCAGAGGTTTGGTTCACTGGTAGGTAGACTCCACAGCTCTTGGGACAGAGGTGAAGCAGACCATATTGGTGGGAAGGGCAAGGTGGAGGGAAGCAGCTCAGAACATGACAAATGGTGAATACAGAGATCACTTCACATTCACTCAGGGAACAAAATATATATAAACAACAAAATTACAAAACCCAGTGACCTATGTCCTCCACCATACCCTACCTACCTATAGTTAGTGCCCCAGTTAATCCCATATCAGTGGTTAATCTACTAATCAAGATATTACAACTCTCATAATTGAATCGTTTCACCTCTGAACATTCTTGCATTGTTTCATACATGAGCTTTTGGGGACACCTCTTATTTAACTACAACGGTGTGTGTGAGTGCGCGCAATGTGCATGTGCACGCACATGACATTTTTCCATACATGCTTCTCAGAGAAAAAGTGCTTCAGGTACCATAGCTGTTTTAGTTGCCAAGAAGTTCCAAGGTGGTGAGAGATGAGAAGGTAGAAGGTGAGACAGAAAGAGACCATTTGGAAATAAGTTGAGCCTGTGAGCCCTGGTGAAATGCAGCGTCCAACAGGTAAATTGAGATGGGTTAGAAGTCCCCTCAGGTCATGACAAAGAAGTTGAATCTGTCAGAGGTGGAAAGAAGCCTAATTTACTATATACAATGTTATAATTCTATGAGCATTAATAAAATGCCTCAGGAATACTGACCGATTAAATGCTTCTCAGTTTGCTTACTTAAAGTAGACCTTTTCACAGCTTATTTTATTAAGAAGATTCTTAGAGGGATGTGAAGATCATTGTGCAGAGAAACACTTGGTTAGGTCATATAATTATTTATCCAAAATCAAAACCCTACTATTTATTGAAAAAGGTCAGATATAAAATGACTAAGATTCTGAAAAAAGGTGAACTCACATAATTCCTTGGGCATTTTTTAATAAATAACATGGTAGTGCCATTTTATTCTGAGCACATCTTTTCAGTGCCCCAATAAACAAGGCTTCATGATATTTTCATTGAGAAACACAGTACTGATGACAGAGCCTATAGACCAAAGAATGTAAAACTAAACACTGTAAGTTGTTTGTATGCTATAATTTTCTGTAAAGAAACAGATGTTTGAATTCTTGGCCTAATGCTTTCTTTGTAAGCAGTCTAGCAGTCAAGTAAAGTTGTTAAATGGCTTTCTCTCTATATATCAAGGAACTTGGGATACTATGAAAAAAAAAAGGTCTAAACTTGACTGTATCACTGATAAAGATGCAGAACTGAGGTATAATTTTTAGGATGCACTGAGATAATAAAATTGGTTCATTCTAGTGAACAGAGTGACTATGGAAAGATTTTTCTTGGCAAATGGATGTAACCCCCTTTCCATGATAAAGACACACAACACTACACAAAATACATAGGTTTGTTGTTTGTTTTGCTTTGTTTAGTTTTCTCTGTCAAGCAATACCCACTGATTATCTTTTTATGATGACAAAGTTCTTTGTTTCTTTCATTGTTACCCTTAATGGTTTATTGTCCAAGTGTGTTTCTGGTGAATAGGCTTAAATCAAGAAACCCCAGGTTTGGAAAGGCAGAGGACATGTGATGATGTTTCATAGGATATTACAGTGCATAGGATTATCAAACACAGAGGCAGCTTTTAAGAGATCATCCATCTGGAAGTTTCTTTATTCCTAACTAAAGCCTGCAGTAGTCTGTGGTTTAAAGTATTTCATGCTATCTTTAAAATAACAATATACAGTTGCATTATTAGAAAACAATTTGTTATCTAATTCTACATCTTGTCAAAACCAGTTCACTTTGGCCAGGTGTGATAGTGCACACCTGTAATACTATGCAGTTTGGAGCTGAAGCAGGAGGACTGCAAGTCCCCAGGATCATCCTGAGCAATTTAGGAAAAACTTGCCTCAAAATGTAAACAAATAAATAAATAGGGCTGAGGATGTAGTGTAGAGTGCCCCAGCTTCAATCCCCAGTATTATACACATGCAAACACTTTGGATGTTGGTGCTCTATCTTGTTGATATTCAAAGATTTTAATTAACCCATTACATGTATTTTGTTAGCTAAAAACCTTGGGTCCATAAACTTTACAAGTTTAGCAATTCTATACAACCATTTCTCAGTATGTTTAAATATGAAGTCCAAGCTTTTTATCTAGGGATTATGTTTATATAAATACTATTTTTCAAAATTCTGGGTAAATGTAGTCACATAAAACTGTAGGAATAGCTGAGCATGGTAGCACATACCTGTAACCCTAGCTACTTGGGAGACTGAGGCAGGACCATCACAAATTGAGGCTAGACTCAGCAGCAACCTAGTGAGACCCCTGTCTCAAAACAAAAAGTAATTTTAAAAAAAAGGGTTGGGTAGGTAGCTAGTGGTAGGTAGCCTCAATCCCCAGTACAAAAAGCAAAACAAAACAGCTCTCTAAAACCAAATGGATCAACCAACCAACAAAAACCCTATAGGGTATTAAAACTCTTTAAACTAATACCCATCTGATTCATTCTACTAATGAATCTGACATTACTATTCTATGTGCAAATATGATTAACACAACCTGTGTAAAATTCTACATCGATGTACAACCAAGAAGAATAAGAATTTATACTTCATTTATGTATGATGTGTCAAAATGCATTCTACTGTCACGTAATAACTAATAAGAACAAATTTTAAAAATGTATTACCATCCTCCCCCAACAAATTTATTATTAGCAAAGCTATTGCCTCATGTGTTAGAAGAACTCTAAGTCATGTACATTAAGAAGATGCTTTTGTCCTAAAGAAAAAGATTCTATCAGTGTTAGTTCAAAAGAAAGGATCAGTTAGGCAGCTGATATAACACCCAATGTCTAAACACTTTTTATACATAAAGATTATGTGAATCTAATGCATCAAAATATTCAAATGGTCATATTTTAAAATATTGATTAAATCAATGCATCTTGGTGTGTATCAAGTTTATTTTTTTATTCTTTATTCTTTTTAGTCTGATCTTGAGTTGTTTGAACATGGTTTGTTTTGTATCTATTTTTTGCTAACTCTAATCCCATTTCTTTAGTATTTCATTTAGTCCCAATGTTAGAATACCCCGAGGTTATTGTTCAATACCAAAGGATTTAGAATTTACTTTGTAATTTCAGAAAAATGTCCCTGCTTGCCACACTTTAAATTATGTACACTGTTGAAAAAAAATCAAATTCCTCTTCAATGTTTTATAGAGACATTGTTTAACTTAACATGCTTATTTTCTTTAAAGTATTTAGCATTCCATGAAGCTATTTGTGTTAATTGTATAGGTTTGTAGATGTTGTTTGAAGGGAATACATAAAAAACATCTACCTAAAAAACACTTAAAAATATTGTACTGTCAATGGCTAATGTGCCTCAGATTCTGGAAAACCATTCATATTTAGCCTTTGAAAGGATTTAACAAAGTAAATTTATGTTATGGTTTTAATTGGAAATGATATTTTTTTTTTTTATTAGAACAGTGATGGTGTAGATTGCTCCTTGGATATTGTTGTGGTCATGATATACTTATATAAACTACTTATAACAAAAAATAATGGCACAACAGGGTTGGATGCTTCCCAATGCTCTTCAGGGCTTCAAAGTAAAAATATTTTTTACTTTTTATTTTTGGTTCAGAGAATCAGGACTATCTTAAAATAATATGTTTATCCTTGATAACCTCAGAGATGGTCACAGCTAAAATAAAACTGGGAGTTGCTGTTGATTATAGAGGTTGAATTTATGGCTTACTGCATCTCCTTCTGTGACTGAGAAGCAGGAAAATTGTGAGGATTGGAAAGGGACATTTTAATATCAATTTGAAGGATGCTGAGTGTACCCAAACCCAGTCCCCACAGGACCTCCTTGCCACCGCAATGGCACCTCCCCTGCTTGGCTGACAAAACTGGTCCTGCTCTCCTGGTAACCTGAAATGACCTCATCTGAGATGTTTATGCTGCAAAGGGGGTGCTGGGCCTACCCTTCCTATGCTCCTTCTATTCCAAAATAATGGGGTTTAAGGAAAAACAGCCACAAAGATATCACCTTGGCACACTGTTTTAATTTAATTTGCAAGGAATTTGAGAAAACTGCATAAGCAGCAAGGTCTCTCTGACCTTACTCGCCCCACCCCTCTCTCATGACAGGTGTCTTGCCTTATACCTGGAGGGAAGGAATGCAAGAGGAAACTCTGAAACCAACTATAGAGCAAAACAATCAGGCTTTATAAGTTTCCCCAATTTATCACCATTTAATCAAACCCTCTTTGTCCAGTTGTGCTTCTGTGTGAATGGTCTATTCTTCATCAAATATAAGCATAAAAATACAGTTTTCCCTGGGTTTTGGAGTCTTTGTTTTCAAAAGTCTTGTGTCATATATAATTTGGATTAATTAAAGTTGTTGTGCAAGTCTCTTGGTAATCTCTCTTGTATTTTAGAGGTGTCAGCCACAACCCTTGAGGTGGGTAAAAAAAAACATATAACTTTTCTCTCCTCCCTGCAAATCTCCAAGTAGATTCAAGCCCGAGCAACAAACCCCAGGGGGACAAATAAAAAGTGTGATTTCAGAATAATTACAAAAGATTTGCAAGATCTTTAGAATTATATGTAGTAAGAAAACCAAGTGTATCACCTCACCCTCATTAAAATGATTATTATTTATAAAAAAAAACAGAAAATAACAAATGTTGGAAAAAATGGGTGGGGGGCAAATTGGAATGACTTGTGTTCACTAATGATGAACATGTAAAATGCTATAGCTGCTCTGGAAAATAGTATGAGCAAGATCTTAAAAAATTAAAAATAGAGCTACTGTATGATCCAGCAATTTTACTTCTGGGATATATAATGTTCCCTCACGATTTAAAGCAGCATCTTACAGGGATATTTTTGCACACATGTTCATATTGCAATATATTAATTACATAGTAGCTAAAACACAGAAGAAACCTAAGTATCCATTGACAGATGAATGTGGATAAAACAAAATCTAGGATAGCCACATGTTGAATGTTATATTCTGCCTTAAAAGGAAGGACATATACACTTATTGGTGCAATATGGATGAACCTTAAAAGAAATTATGTTAAGTGAAATAAGCCAATGCTATGGGTCTGGATTCATTTCCTCCAAAACTCATGTTCCCTTTGCAACAATGTTGGGATGTTGAGCTAATGGGTTGTTTGGAGGTCATGAATGCATCCCCTCATGAATAGGATTACTGATGTAATAGCCCTTTGGAAATGGGATTGCCCCCTCCAGTCTTCTGCCACATGAGGAACAGCAGTGCCCTCTTAATACAGAGGACACAGCATTCAAACCATGTTAGAAGGGGAGACCAGGCTTTACTAGACACAACTGCCACTACCTTGACTTGGGCTTCCCAGACTCGCAGAACTGTGAAAGAATACATTTCTGTTTTTTTTAATATATACATATATAAATTACCCAGTTCTCAGGATATTATATTAGTAAATAGCATAAAATTGGACTAACACAGCCAGTCATAAAAAGACAAATACTGTGTGATTCCATGTGAACGAAAGTACTTACAGTAGTCAAAATCATAAACACAGAAAGTAGAATAGATGTGTTTACAAGGTGCTAGGGAGAGGAAGAAGGGGCAGCTACTGTTTAATTGGTATAGAATTCCAGTTTTTACAAAAGTGAAGAGTTCTGGATGGAAGTGGGACGGTCACACACAGCATTGTGAATGTATTTAATATCACTAAACTGTTTGCTTAATTTATATGTTATTCAGTATTATACCAAAATAAAAAAATCAATTTCTAAATAATATCTCACTGTTATATTTACATGATATTCTAAAAATAGCAAAATTATGGGGAAAACAGATTTAGTGGGTTAGAAATCAGTGATGGTCTGGGGAGTAAAAGACTATAAAGTGAAATAGTGCCCCCACCCGTTAACTGTATCTTGATTGTGGTGATCAGTATGTAAACCGTTACACATATTGGCAAAATGATATAGAACTATGTACACAGATTGTACCAATGTCTAAATTCTAAATGTTATATTGCTTTAGGATTTTATAAGAAGTAAACATTGGTAGAAACTGGTGAAGAGGAATCATGGAACCTCTCTATAGCATGTTTGCAATTTCTTTTAATATTATGCTTGCAACTTGCTATGAATTTATAATTTCAAAAAAAATCACAAGAAGATTTGTATGAGGATAATGCACATAGATTCCTAAACACAAGAACGAAAATATATGATTTTAGAAGGCATTCATTCTCCCAGCTGCTGGATAATATTGGCTGCGCTAAAATCTTCACATGTGAATTTCTCAGTAGTAGTTGACCTCTGTTGAGGGATGCATTTCTCTGTGAAGCAGCCTGCAATCCAAAGACTGGTCCAGTTTTAGGGACAGAAAGACATGCCTACCTTCCCTCATTTCAGGAAGACCCTGAAGAGTCCATCCTAGCTCTAGAGTCCCTGCAGTGTGGCTTGAAGGCTTAATTGCTAGTGCTTTTGTAGTTCAACTTCTCTTTCTGC
>JAKELJ010000602.1:0-20848 GCA_025594165.1 Tamias sibiricus
TTCAAAAATCTGCTTCAGTTTTGATTTGGATAGGACTGAATCCACAAATTTGAGAAATTTATATAATTTTAATATTGAAAATTTCAATCCTCCTGAACATTTTATTTTTCCCATTTCCTTAATTCTTTTAATTTCGCAAGTAACGTTTTATACATTTTTTCTTCATGTATTGCTCATCATTAATTTATCCCTTCATCCCTTGATAATTTAATTACTTTTTGATATCAGAAATGTTTGATGTTACTTTTTCTTGTTGTCTAGTTGTTTGTTTCTAGTATTATTGAGATTTGTATGGACTTTCTAAATTCATGTATTTATTTCTAAAAATTATTATAGCCTTTCTTACTTTCTACATTCGATAATTCATATCTTTTCTTTTTATTGTCCTATTTCACTGGCTATCGTTCTCCAGCAAAATGTTGGACTATAATATTGCACATGGAAGCATATGCCTATAGTCCCAGACGAGGCAGTGTATTTCTTGAGCTATGGGACTGCCTAGACTAACATAGGGAGACCCTGATCCAAAAATAATTAATCAAAATAAATTAAACATCAGGGCTTCAGCCATTTTCTGAAAGATATGAATTCATCATAGTAAAAATTTCACCAAGATATATGTTTTAAAACTTTCATCAGGCTTCTCTTTACACAGCTATGAGACCTGTTTCCTTGCCCTCCTCTCTTACATTCTGTTTATGGAGTTAGTTATATTGATTCCTTGCATTCCTGGAATAAACCCAACTTAGTTATGATGTATTTTTAATGAATGGATTAGATTTGTTAGCATTTATTTAGGACTGTTGAATATATGATCATGAGAGTGACAGGCTT
The DNA here is from genome assembly GCA_025594165.1 of Tamias sibiricus. Classification (NCBI taxonomy): domain Eukaryota; kingdom Metazoa; phylum Chordata; class Mammalia; order Rodentia; family Sciuridae; genus Tamias; species Tamias sibiricus. The sequence goes on from JAKELJ010000602.1 coordinate 835, forward strand.
GTGATTGTCGTTTCTTGCAATGTTTCTTTGTCAGATTTTTGTATCAAGGTTATGCTGCATACCAGGTTGAAGAAACAGTTGCAGAAACCACCTCTCACTTCTGACACCAATTGCAAGTTCAAGGGCCTCCCAAGATCACCTTCACCTCCTGATGTTAATTAGCAGCCTTGTGGTCCCCAAGACCACCTTTGGGTCCAATAGTTCACTAGAAGATACTCATTAGATATTCACTGTGTTCTGTGACTGCTGAAGCCTGATGTCTGCACTGGCTCCTCCAGAGAGGAGGAGTGCTGCACCCTCACACAGCAGAATGGACAAAAGGGACAAACAACAAAATGTGAGTTGAAGCCTCTTTTAGGAGGGCCTTAATTCCACTCACATGGGGGAGCCCTCGTGACCTGTCACCTCGTAAAAGGTCCCACTGGTCAATACTATCCCTTTGGCAATTCAGTTTTCAACATATGAATTTTAGGGGACACATTCCAGCATTGTAAAATGGATAGAGTATGTAAGAAGAAAGGCAGAAAAGAGATGATAAGCAAAAGGCAAATATACTAATAGTAACGTGACAAAGATCCATATAAATTGGGCATTCAACAAGAACAACCATCAGAACTTCACTGCACCCTTCAGCCAGCAGTTACAGCCCAACCCCCAAACAAGCCTCCCAGCCTTAGCTGCGAATAGAGAGGCAATGGCAACAAACGGCCCCAACAAAATACCATAAATCAGCCAGGCATGGTGGTGCTCACCTGTAATCCTACTACTGGGGAGCTAAGGCAGGAGGATTGCAAGTTCAAGGCCAGTATCGACAATTTAGCGAGACCCTGTCTCAAACTAAACATAAAAAGGGACTGGAGTTCATCTCCACAGAACACTTTGGGTTTTATTTCACTGTCTATCTTCAGGGACAGTATAAAAATTACTTTGTAGTTTAGTAATTTTTAAAAAAAGGGCTAGGAATATTGCTCAATGGTAGAGCACCCCTGGGTTCCATCCTCAGTACCACACACACACACACACACACACACACACACACAAAGAAAGAAAGATGACTTCTATCCTATGGCCTTGCCATAGCAACCACAGACAGAGCTTCACATGGCCTAATGTGTTTCCTCCATCATGTGCAGGCCTTGGTAAAGATGCCAGAGATATTTTCGACAAAGATTGATGTAGGGGCTGGGATCGTGGCTCAGAGGTAGAGCGCTCGCATAGCACATGCACGGTCCCAGGGTTCGATCCTCAGCACCACATACAAATAAACACATTGTGTACAACTAAAGCAAATAAATAAATATTTTTTAAAAAGAGGATTTTATGTAGGCCCTGGTGAAACTAGATTGAAAACAGAAGCCATGCAATGGCATGAAATTGTCAACATGTTATTCAGCTATGTTAATAAAGGTAACTGGTAAATTTGGTGACTATGATCTGTCACAAAAAAAAAATGGAGCATTGATTGCACTCTAGGGAAAGACTTTCATCAAAGATGAAGACTAGATTTGTTAAGGTTTGAAACATATTTGATATGACTTTCTCATCAAATACAAGAAGTAAAAGTCAGAAAACTAAAACCTTTCTATTTAGAGTTTGCAAGCCGTTTACATAAGACAGTGTGTATAAATCTTGATTTTAATGTTGGCTTTAATTTTTCTGGACGGCAAACCACAGTTCATCTGTCTTTGATTATGAAGGCTAACTTGCTGTGTACGCAGATGAGTTTCTTTTTTTGTTGTTCTATCTAATAAGTTTATATGTGGACCAGCAGAATGTATTTTGACACATTGTACACAGTTGGAGCACAACATCTCATTTCTCTGTCTATACATGAAGCTGAGTCACACCAGTCGAGCAATCATACATGTATATAGGGGTAATATTGTCCCACCTCATTCCACCATCTTTCCCACCCTCACACCCCCCTCTCCTCCATTTACTCCCCTCTGCCCAATCCAAAGTCCCTCCATTCTTCTCTAGCCCTCTCACACCCCCCATTTTGAATCAGTAACATCTGCTTATCAGAAAAAACATTCAGCCTTTGTTTTTTTTAGATAGGCTTATTTCACTTAGCATAATATTCTACCAGCTCCATCCATTTATCTGCGAATGCCATAATTTCATTCTTCTTTACGGCTGAGTAGATATTCCATTGTGTATATATGGCACCTTTTCTTTATCCATTCAATATTTCTGTTGAAGGGCATCTTGTAGGTTCCATAGTTCAGCTATTGTGAACTGAATGCTATAAACATTGATGTGGCTGCATCACTGTAGTATGCATAGTTCAAGTCCTTTGGTATAAACCAAGGAGTGGAATATCTGGGTCAAATGTTGGTCTCCATTCAAGTTTTCTGAGGTATCTTCATACTACTTTCCAAGATGGTTTAACCAATTTGCAGTCCCACCAACAATGTTATGAGTGTACCTTATTGTCCACAATCCTCGCCAACACGTATATTGTTGTTTGTATTCTTAATAGCTGCCCCCGTCATTCTGACTGGAGTGTGATGAAATCTCTAGAGTAGTTTTGATTTGTATTTCTCTAATTGCTAGAGATATCTGAACCATTTTCTCATATATTTGTTGATCTAGTGTGCTGGAGCCCATGTTTGGGGATTGACTTTAATTGCAGTAGACTAGGTAGACGTGGAAGATTTGGCCCATTGTCCGCCACCCATAAAGTCGCTCAGGGGATTTGTTTGCGGGATTTCGAGTGAACTTGGGCCGAAAATTTTTATGTTGATACGGGTCAGGGCCATTTTTAGGGTGTGTTTGGGTGTGCGTTTGTCCTTGTTGTTAGTTCGTTGTTAGATACCAGAGAGAAAATTTATCAGGAATAAAAAAGCTGTTTGTCTCCAGTTTGCTTCTGAAGTTATCTTCCCTCAGCTGGCTCCGTTGCTCCAATGCGCTTTAAAAAAAAAGGAAAAAAGACAGGCTGGCCAACAGGTGGCGGCCTGTACGGGGAACTGTCGGAGTGGACATGCAAGAACTGAATGGTCTCTAAAGATGGGTCTTCGAATATAACTGAATCCCAAGTGATAGAGGCCCTATGCAAAGACTCCTTGATAATACCTGACTCTGTTCTCAGAGAAGGAGTATAGATAGACAAAAGTGCAAGTGATCAACACAATGTGAAGATTCCCCTGGGCCAACAGAGACCAGTAAAGATAGTATTAGAAAGTGAACCCAAAAATGACAAAAATTTCCAAGCTATTAAAAGCTATTCGGGAGTTATTGGCGAAAAGCTGAAGGATACTTGCTCTGCACTAGTAACCTGGGGCCTCAGGATATTGCTGTCAGTGAAGCATCTAGCAAGTGGTGAGGAATCTAGTAAAAGTGATCCTGTGAAAATTGAGTGAAAAAGAAATTAAATAAGTCCGAGAAAAAGGTTCCGCAGGCAGAGGAGTCACTTGTAGTCCACTGACTTCACTATGGGTGGAATCCATTATAAGAAAATATGAAGGGTAGTAATTACTATGCATTTTGCATACCCTCGAAACAGAAATAAAAAAGTCTTTCTGATCGCTTATGCGCTCTCGAGGACAACTCACAGGATACATTGGGAACCGCCAGCATTTGAAAAAGAAAAATGGACAGAGTGTCCATCAGTCAGTAGATTTCAAAACAATAAAAAATCTCAAAGAGGCAGTAATGACTTATGGGCCCCAAGCTCCTTTCACGTTGAGTTATGCTGTGAGTCCCTTAACACCTTTAGCTTAACCCCCTCAGACTGGAAAAGTCTATGTAAAGCAACATTAAGCGGGGGTCAATTCTTGGTTTGGCGATCGCAATTCAAGGAACTTTGTATAGAAACGCAGAAACTGCAGGGTTTGAAAACCATAATATAGACATGCTCACAGGAGAAGGGCAATTTTCGCAAGACTTACAGGCTCAAACAGATTATGACCCAGATATATATGCTCAGATAAATGCAGCTGCCTTAGAGGCAGTGGAAAACTGTACAAGGACCTGGGGATGCTACAAGGTAGCTTGTCAAAAGTGATTCAAGGACCTAATGAAAGCCGTATGCCGACTTTGCTGATCGACTTTTGAGAACTGCAGGTAGTGTGTTTTGCAGATGTTGACCAAGCTATGCCATTAGTTGTTCAATTATGCTTTATGAAAAAATTGCAAATAAATGGTGCCAAGCAGCCATCAGGCCATGGAGAACTAAAAAGGATCTTTTCTGTATATATACACACTATGTAAAGATATAAATGAGCGCCTTTGTCACAGGAAATGTGATTGCAGCCTCAATGAGAGGTGCTTCCTCTCGAAATTTCACAAAGGCTCTAAACGTAGATATTATAATCAATCAGGATATTCCAGGCAAAAACATTATCATAATCAATCAGGCAATTCTAGGCAAAATCCCAAAAGAGAAATAAGACCAAGCTCATATCGTGCCCCAGGCCCGCTCCCCAGGTGTAAAAAGGGAAATCATTGGGCCAATAAATGCCATTCAAAATTTGACATCCCTGAAAATCCTTTGTTCAGGAATTCAAAAAAACGGGGCACGGGGCCCAATACCCCGGGGGCCCACAAATGTACGGGGCATTGCAGAATGAGTATCCTCAAGCATCCACTCAGATGCTTCCCCGACACAAATCCCTACTACCCATTCCACATCCCTCACCAGAGGAACAAGAGGAAATGCAGGATTAGACCTCTGTTCCACACGCCCGAATAGTGTTTTAACACCTGAAATGGGGGTTCAACTGATTCCCACAGGAGTCAGGGGAACCTTCTTCCCTCAGGGACTGTAGGACTTATTATCGGGCGTAGTCCTAAAAGCTTTATTAGGTTTGCAAGTGACCCCAGGTGTAATAAAACTCAGACTACAAAGGGGAAATAAAAATAATGCTTAGCTCACCACCAAAGTATAACTTCTGTTAATCAAGGAGATAGAATTGCTCAGTTGCTTCTCCTTCCCAATTTACATAATTCATTTAAAATGGGTATGCCTCAAGAAGGGAACAATAGAGGATTTTGTTCCACTGACTCAAGTCCCATGGCTTGCTGGGTTCGAGACTGTTCAAGGAGGCCTATGTGTAAAATAAAAATCCAAGGAATAGAAATGGAGGGATTAATAGATACTGGAGCTGACTCTTCCATTATTAATTTACGCCAATGGCCCAAGCACTGGCCTCTGCAAAAAGCTTCAACCAGTTTTAAGAGGCTTGGGATATTAATAACCTCCCAGATAAAAGTGCAGTAATTTTAAAATGGGAGGATGATGAAGGCCATAAAGTGGAACATTTCAGCCTTATGTTTTACCTAATCTACCAGTTTACTTTATGGGGAAGAGATATTTTGGCAACAAATGGGAGTACACCTTGCAACCAAGCCTGCAGATGTTAAATTGTGAAAACCTACAGGGTAATCTTAACCATAAAAGAACTCATTATCAAAAAGTACAGAGTAATCTTAACCCTAAAAGGTAAATCATTGGTCATAAAGGAAAAAGATATTTTTTTTCGGGGCCACTGAGAAAATAATTTTGAAAATACCATGGCTTTCTGATAAGCCAGTGTGGGTCCCTCAGTGGCCCCTATCTAAAGACAAATTACAAGCGGCCCACCAATTAGTTCAGGAACAATTAGAAGCAGGTCATATAGAACCTTCCACCTCTCCCTGGAATTCCCCCATATATTTGTGATCAAGAAAAAGTCAGGAAAATGGCGATTGTTACATGATCCTTAGACAAATCAATAAAACCATGCAAGTTATGGGCCCTACTCAACCTGGACTTCCTAGTCCCGTAGCTATTCCAAAAAATTTCCGATCTTATTACTCTTGATATAAAGGATTGCTTCTTTTCTATTCCCCTAACATCCTCTGGATGCCCCCAGGTTTGCTTTTTCCGTTCCTTCTATGAACAATAATGGCCCTGATCAGAGATATCAATGGAAGGTTTTTACCACAGGGAATGGCTAATAGCCCCACCATATGCCAAATATATGTGGACAAGGCTATCCAACCCATTAAAAATAAATATCCTAACCTCATGTGTCTACATTACATGGATGATATTTTATTGGCCCACCATAATCAAAAAATCTTATTTAATATATTCAGTGATGTGGTAGAAAATTTAAAAAAATATGGATTATAAATAGCAGAAGAAAAAGTTCAAACCAGATCTCCCATATTATATTTAGGATTTAAAATCATGGATACTTTTGTTAGGACCCCCAAAAATTCTAATAAATAAAGAACATTTGACCACCCTCAATGATTTCCAAAAAACTAACTGGGAGACATTAATTGGCTTCGCCCTACACTTTAAATCTCACTACTGGCCAAAGCTAAAACCTTTATTTGACATCCTTCGTGGAAGATTCCTGATCCATCTTCACCACGAACATTGACTCCTGATGCTAGGAAAGCTTTAAAGTTTAGTAGAAAAAAGCCATTGAAGGAGCTCATTGTGATAGATTTGATTTAACTCAACCGCTGAAGTTGATTATTATTTCTTCACAATATACACCCACAGGTGAGTATTTTGGCAACAAGGGCCTTTATTATGGATACATTTGCCCGTCTCTCCTAAAAAGTATCATTGAATCTTATAACCTCCATGGTGGCTAAACTTATTCTTTCAAGGACTTAAGACTTCTACTAAAATATTTTGGCATTCACCCTGCTACTATTATTACTCCCTATTTCATCATCACAGATTGAATACTTATGCTTCAATGATAATGATTGGGGCTATAGTTAAATGCTCTACTCTCTGCAAATTTTGATAATCATCTTCCTAAGTCCCCTATATTATCTTTTTGTATTAATCATCCTATTATATTTCCACAGGTAATAAAAAAATCAACCTATCCCATAAGGCATTTAATGTATTTACAGATGGGTCCTCAAATGGTTACTGCTACAGTAGTCACTAAAAAAGAAAATATGACTTAACATAACTGCACACAAATCAGCTCATGCTAGTGGAACTGGAAGCTGTGGTAAAAGCTCTGGAAAATTTTAGGGACCAGCCATGTAAACATTTTTTCAGATAGCCACTATATTTGTACAAGCCGTCCCAAAAATTAGAGTTAGCAGGACCAAATAGCACCTCATACTCCAGCCTTTAAATTGTTTTATCAAATACAAAAACTTTTGTGGGCAAGAAAAGAACCTCTATTCGTAGGCCATATTAGAGCACATACTAATTTGCCTGGTCCCCTCTCCATGAAGGTAATCAAAAGGCTGATTGAACTTACAAAAAACAGTATTTATACTTTCAGCGCTACAACAAGCTACTTTATTTCATTCCCAGTTTCATGTCAACAGCACCACCTTGCAACGATAGGTTTAAAAATCACAAAGGAGCAAGCCAGAACAATTGTAAAAGATTGTAAATCTTGTATGACAACATTTGCCCAATCCTCATTTCAGAGTTTAACCCTAGAGGATTAATGCCCCAATCATTTGTGGCAGATGGATGTTACTCATGAGCCAAGTATTTGGAAAATTGCGATTTATTCATGTGACCCATAGATACATGCTCATGCATGATTTTTGCTTCCTTACATTCTGGAGAAAAAGTTTAAAGATGTTACATCTCATTGTTTGCAAGCTTTTGCTGCATTGGGCATCCCCAAAATGCTTAAAACAGATTTAATGGCACCCCCGCATATTACTTCCTCTTCTTTCAAACAGTTTTCGGGCGGCAAAATTCAAATATATCCCATAAAACAAGCAGGAATCCCATACATATCCTCAGCGGTCAGGGCAATTATAGAAAGGAGCAAAACCTGACACTACGAAAATTATGTTATTAAAAAAACAAAAAGAAGGAAATTGGAAAAGTCCTAGCGGACAGATTGGCAGTTTGCCCTGTTTACCTTAAATTTTTTTATCTTTAGACTCTAATGGTTGATTCCTGCTGGAGACAAAATTGGAAATACCACTACCAACAACATAAACCCTTTGGTTTACAGAAGGATGTTTCTTTCAGGTACATCGGAAGGGGTCCAGATCCAGTATTTAATTTGGGGAAGAGGATCTGTTTGTCTGTTTTTCCAAAGAGACACAATCCTCTCCAATATGGATACCAATCTAGATTAATAAAACACGGTACCACATCAAAATGATCAATAATGAAGTTATTGAAGAATCAAGATTAATAAAAAAGGTACAAAATCAAGAGGGACCAAGATGAAGGTACAGAAATGATTCCCTCAAAAGAAGTCCTTCAAAATATTTCACAACTTAAGTGTCATTCCTCCCCACCCGGCCGGAGACGAGGAGATCTCTCTTTAGTGATGCACACAATTGTATTTTTTTTTCTTCTTTTTATACATGTCCTTTATGTCTGTACATTTGTCTACATTTCATGTTAATGTGACGTCATCAAATATATGTTTTGTAATGTTTGTTCGTCTGTCCAGTGTGACGTCACAAAGAACAAAGCGCTTATGAAAAAGAAAAAAAAAAAAAATATATATATATATAAATATGGATCCAAATAACTTTAATTCATTTTAGGTTAAGAGTATTCAATTTAGGTAAAATAATTTTATAAATGAAGGTAACTTTCAATTTTGATTTTATAGGTGTCCCCTGGGACTTCCTCTTTAGCAAACAATATGACTAGTGCTATATAACCAGATATTTTGGGTGTTTTGACTTAAGATTGTTTATTTGTTATTAACTTCATTTGTTTTAATGAGCTCATTAATTTCAATTATCTCAACAGGTAAAAAATTGCTCTGTATACAGAGACTCAAGGGTTCCAGCTAACAAATTATTATCTCTCAAGTGCCTTTACCTTTTCTTTAATCTATCTTTAATGCAGTAATTATACCCTCAGAGTCTTTCTTTGTGTTTGTTTCTAAATAATGACATTTTTCCAACTTTTTTTATGTTTGTAGAAGCTCAACCAGCTATGTATGTGAACAAAAATCAACTTTAATTTTCTAATCTAATTATTCTATTTTGTAGTTTGACAACTCGCCTCTTGACTCAGTGCTGCAATAGCACTAGCCTTTCCTTTAATAATTGATGCTTGAGTTTCTAGGTACGGGCCCCTGAAGATTTGCCGGTGGCATTGTCTAAACATAAAAATACTCTGACAGCTCTAGCTGCTCCCTGCTGCTCAAACAATCAAACAACTCTCACCAACAGTGTGGCCTCTGCTCTACATGCATGGGGCCTCCTAACACTCACAAGTTATAACAAATGGTCCATTTTGATCTTTCATTGTTTGGGACTTTAAACGGGACAATGCCTTGCGGTATTTGTCTAGAGAATTCATTGTGTTACTTGATGGAACTTAGGGCAGCTGATTTGTTTAAACAATTTGATATGCTATGCAATTTGGCTCATCACCAAAAAAGGCTTGTAGCCTTAAAGCCAGCAACATCTCCTCACAATTTTTGGAACGGCTGTTAGTCAACATATATAGTCGATCCTAAAGGGCTCCATTGGATGGCTGGTTAGCCAATTGACGGGTAAGATCCCCAGAGGGGGACAACCATAAGACAGGCACAGTCGCACGGGACAGTCCTCATGTGGCCGACATATCAACCTAAGACAGGAGTCAAGGGCACAGCCTTGATTATCCGATGACGGGTAAGAATGTTGGTTGCACATAGACGTCCTAGAGCATTACCTCTTTAAACAACAAAAAGGGGGAAAATGCAGGAGCCCTGTTTGGGGATTGACTTGAATTGCAGATGACTATGAGCCGTGAGATTTGGCCCTTTGTCGCCACACCCGTAGTCCTCACGGATTTGTTGCGGGATCTCGAGTGACTTGTCCGAAATTGCTGATCGGGTCAGCGCCATATTTAGTGGTAGTGTGTTTTGGCGTGTGTGTTAGTCGTTGTTAGAACCAGAGAGAAAAGTTATCAGAATAAAAAAGCTGTTTGTCTCCAGTTTTGCTTCTGAAGTTTTTTCCCGGCGGCTCTCCCGTTGCTCCAAGCGCTTCAGGCGGCAACACAATTGTTATTTCTGTTCACTGTGAAGTGTCTGTTCAGTTCCTTAGTCCATTTATTGATTTGGGGGGGGGTTTATTTGTTTTTTGGTGTGAAGTTTTTTTGAATTTTTTAAATCCTGGAGATTAGTGCTCTATCTGAGGTTCACGTGGTAAAGATTTTCTCCCATTCTGTAGGCTCTCTTCTCACATCATTTATTGGTTCCTTGCTTAAGAAGAAGCTTTTTAGTTTGAAAATCCATCCATTATTGATTTTTTATTTTACTTCTTGTGTTTTAGGAGTCTTGTTAAGGAAGTCAGGTCCATAGGCCAACATGGTGAAGATTTATGGCCTACTTGTTTCTTCTATTCGGCACAAGGTCTCTGTCTAGTGCCTAAGTCTTTTCTGATCCACTTTGAGTTGATTTTGTGCAGGGTAAGAAGATAGAAGTTTAATTTCTTTTGTTACATATGGATTTCCAGTTTCCCCAGCACCATTTGTATGAATAAGCTATCTTTTCTCCAGTGTATGTTTTTTTTGAGCCTTTGTCTAGTCTAAGACAACTATATTTATGTGGTTTTGTCTCTGTGTCTATTATTTGTACCATTGGTCTACATGTCTATTTTGTGCCAATACAATGCCATTTTTATTACTGTTGCTCTGAAGTATAGTTTTAAAGTCTGGTAATTGTGAATACCTCCTGATTCATTCTTCTTGCTGAGATTGATTTGGGCTATTTTGGTCTCTATTTTTCTAAATGAATTTCAACACGATTTCTTTTTCTAGTTTCTAAGAAAATGTCATGTGATTTTAATAGTAATTACTTAAATCTGTATAATAGTTTTGACAGTAACAGCCATTTTGACAATATTAATTCTGCCTATCCGGGGATATGGGAGATCTTTCCTTCATATAACTTTGACCATGCCAAATCATTCTACTCTATAGGATTTATTTATTTATTTATTTATATGGGGGTGCTGGAAATCAAACCAAGGCCTCACTTGTTCCAGGTAAATGCTTTACCGACTGGGGCCACATTCCTAGCCCCCATTATAAAGGATTTAAACAAAACCTCTCGTCAGAGTTTCCTCAACCACAAATACTAATGGACATTTCAGATCAAATCATTCTTTATTGTGGAGAAGAGAATGTCCTTTTGCAAATATAAAAATGGTTTGGAGTTTGTTTTTTGTTTATGGGCAATGCGTTGTTGAGTTTGTTGTTGTAAATTTTTGTTTGTTTGGGACAGGTGATTGAACCCAGGGGTGCTTTACCACTGAGCTATACTCCTAGTCCTTTTTATTTTAATTTATTGTTTTGAACAGGATCTCACTAAGATTAGGCTGAGGGTTTCTCTAAAATTGCAGAGGCGGCCTCAAATTTGAGATCCACGTGCCTCCACCTCCAACTTGCTGGAGTAGAAGCAAGTGCAGCAGACCTGACTACAGTGTAAGATATATTGCAATATCCCTACCTCCCTATTCCTAAATACCAGTAGCCTTCCTTCCTGGCTCCCCCACCACTCCTGCCTCCAACATTGCCAAATATACCCTGGGGAGTAAAGTCTGCCAGATAAAATATTGCAGACGACACACTGGCAAACATCTTTACATTTATCTGAAGTTCAGAACTTAAATTTGCCTACTATATTCTTTTGGTAACCCTACCTGATAGGCAAAATCACCCCTTCCTCTCCACCGCTCCTTTCGTATTTGAGAACCAATGCCCTAGTCCATGGGATAAATAGAAAAAAGGGATGATTCATAAAGGAGGGAAGGGTTGCTCAGTGGAAGAGCATGTGCGTTTGGGGCTGCTGAGTTATGACATGGGGCAAGGTCTAAGTTACCCCCTTTTGGGCCCTAAAGGGGGTTTTCTTTCTGCCCGCCAGAAAGAAAATAACTTACCAGCGAAGATGGGCTTAAGGACAATAAATTAGTCTGAGTGCCTTCCTCTGCCTGATGGACCTAAATACAACGCCACACCCAGGGGAATCTTTTGTATAGCAAGCGAGAAGCCAAAAACTAGATTTATTGACAGGCCTGAACTTAAATAGGCTAGAACTAACCATTCAGCCAGCAGGGCGGTTCGGTCTCTCACGTACGTCTATAGCCACACCCGTGTGCTTAGCCTGCGTCCTACCAGGGGCGTGGTAAGCAGCCCAAATAGTCCTTCCCCTTGGCAGACATGCGTCCCAACAATTCCCCTTTTTTGTTTTATTTTAAATGGGGTCTCTCCATTTTATATTTCAAAAAATGGGTTGTACCATCTTGTAGGGTGTCCAACTCATTTGAGGTGTGCCTGTATAGGTTGATTTCTCCTCTCTGGGAAAAATTTACCCGTCACTGGCTATTCACTCTAACCACTTTAGGTGGACATACCTGGGCCAGCAAGTGGCCAAGGGGAGCACACGGAACATGACAGTCCCCTTTGGGAAGGCTTGACTGGGGGATGGCAAACCTCTTGCATCCTGTTAAGGGGGACCGTGGCCAAGCTGTAGGGTATAGCTCAGCGTGACAGCAGTCCACCCAGCTGTATCAATCTGGCTAGTTCTATAGGGCCTACAAGTGCACACAAAGACAATGACAATCAGGGATTTCACCAAAAAGAGAAAAGTCTACCCAATTAGGCAGGGGGGAGTTTATCCAAGGGAGAATAGTCCATCCATTTAGCTTAGTTTAAAGGGGAAGTCTTTTGACATAAAATGTTCCGAGGTATTGTCACAGGATGGACTCTTCTCTATAGAGTCCGAAGGGAAGCCGGTCCAGCATAAAGATCCAAGATAATTGTTACAGGGAATGAAAAACGGCATAGTCCCTCTTCTTCATCGCAGAGGGTTTAGATACTGACAAAGAAGGAGTCCAGATAGTGTTTTTGATGAATTTTGGAATGGATGTGTTGTGAAGTTTAATCACATGCAGGACAGGGAAGATTTATCACGGTGTTTTTCAATTCTGTGGAAAAATGAAAGGATCACTCTCAAGAGCTTGTGCTACTGGGTAGTCAATTTGGTCGGATTGGCAGTATTTGAGATCTCTCTGGCAGGCACCCATATAGGGTTTTGTTTCTCCCATTGGGAAGGGGGACACATTCCAAAAAACCTCTGCCAGCACTTATTTACGGATCAGGAACCTCTCCAGACTTCAGTTAATGGGTCTTTCCATCGGACCTCAACTTTTACATTAAGGCGTTTGGTTAGACCAGTGTCTTGGAAATGCAGACAGTGGCTGTGTTTGAAAAATTTTAAATATTTAATAGTAAGCATAGCTGTTTTCAACTGGTTCATGGGGGTTGCTTCCCCCATTTTGTTTGATTAATTGGTCCTTTAGGGTTTTATTATGCTCTCCTCTATGATGGCTTCTTGTCCTTTGGGGTTATATGGCGATCCCTGTGGCTATGCTTAATATGCCAAGTTTGGAAGAACGTTTGTAATGATTTGCTCACAAACAGGGTCCATTATCGGTTTTAACTTCGGTTTTGGCAATTAAGAATAGCAAAGCAATTGTAAAAAAAGTGACTGTTTAGCATGTTTAGCCCTTTCTCTAGAGTGTGCGTGGCCCAACAAGCATGTGAATTTAGTATCTATGGACTTAAATAAAACTATTTTAATTTTTCAAATGGCACATATGGGTTCATCAGTTTGCCAGACAGCGTTGGGCCGTAGCCTCTGCGTGGATTTACCTCCAGGGGATGAGAGGTGGGACCTTGTAAGCAAGGGCAAACAGGACCTTACATGTTCTTACAATCTTTTTTAAATTTTATAGGAACTAAAGGAAATTTATTATGTAGTCCTCTCTAATTTAAATGAGTAAGGTTGTGTAGACTTTTTTTTGGGCTAACTGAAGGTTTGTTGATATGGGCTGTAACTGTAATACACTGTGGTGGGCCAAAAACGGTCACGGCCTGATTTCCCTCAGAGAGGGGCCCAGATTAGCCTTGATGTCCCTACGATGTTGAGGAAACACAGGTTCATACGCCCCTTTTGCAGGGATCGAACCTGGATCATCAGAGGGGTGATAGGATATTTATCTATCTTTATATATGAGGCATTTAGAGTAGGTAAAGGTAAATTACATATAAACTATCTGAGAAATGGATTCATGGCTCTCATGGCATGGGTCAAGGCTAACGCAAACAGCATATAATTTTTTCAAATTGAGCAGAAACCAGTAACTGCTTCAAAGTATTGTGTCACTTTGGATGGGTGAAATACTACAATGCTTGACCCTTTTTCCTTTTCCTCTATCTGTGAAGACATTTACTGCCTTGGGGAGTGGCTTGATGGAAAAAAGGATTTGGGGGGAGTCCACTACAGGTTTGGGAAAAAAGAAGAGGTCCTTTTGGTTTGACCCGTAATGACAGTCAACTTTTCCTATAAATCCTTCTAAAGCATAGGAGACTCTAGGGTTTGTTTCTCTGTATCCATTCAAAGTCTGTCATAACGGTAAGGAATTGTTAAAATATCAGGGTCTTTTCCATAATGCCTCAATGATTGTATCTCTCCCTTTTATTACAAGATCTGTTGATTGATCAATTGGAAATAAAAATCGAGGTGCTCTGTTCCACAGAGGAATGTATTCCCGACTGTAAGGGATTTCCCATTCTGGGTGAGCACAGCTGTAAGGGAGCTTTGCACCTGAGAAAATCCACAGATATAGAGGTTGCTTTGTTTGGTAGCGAGCCAAATGGGTTTGCCGAATTGAGGGCATCTTGGACTTTTTGTAATATTTGACAGGATGACTTTCTTTTAGTAAAATCACTATCAGAGGGGGATTTTCCCCGTAGCAACTCAAAGTGTGGTAATAAATCCTCAGTAGAGTTTGAAGCCATGGTTCCTTAACCAGTTTTAGCTCTCGTAATCGCTTCTGTATCTCTGCCATGGTATAAGATTTTTGATCTATGACTCTGTTGAGCTTTGAGCAGGCACAACGAGTCTTGGCTAAGTTTTGTCCCCAATATTTTAAAGGAGGAATAGTTTGTATCTTATCATTGGATATGTGGAAACCCTTCCTGTTTTCTAAGAAGTCTCGAAGGGTTAGGTATGCTGAGCCCAGTTGCTGGACAATCTGCAGCTCCAGGATGTGTCATCCATATAAACATATAGGGTGAGCTGTGATTTTTTCATTAATGGTGGACAGAAGACATGAATACATAATATTGATCAAAGGGCGGGCTGTTAGCCATACCTTGAGGGAGAACTATCCATTCATATCGCTCATCTGGTTTCTGAAATTGACTGAGGGGACAGAGAATGCAAACTTTCAAAATCATTTAGATGAAGAGGTATTGAAAATTAACAATCTTTAATAATCAATAACAATTAAGGTTTAAATCTCTTGGATAGAAGGGTTCCAGGGGAGGCCACGCAGAGGCGTGCAACAAGGAACATCCCTATCATTAATTTTTTGGTGGTCTTGTAACATCCCTCCATTTCCTGTGGGCCTTTTGTATAACAAATATAGGTACTTTCCATGGGCTAAGAGAAGGGGTTAATGTGTCCTAGGGCTAACTGTTCTTGGACAAGTGCCCTCAAATGGTTTAGTTTTTCAGTAGGAAGGGGGCCACTGCTCGACCCAGATTGGAGGGGGGCCATCCGCCTATTGAATGGCAGGGAGGGGAACTTGGGGAGCAGTGGCCCCTTAGGAATTGGGGGTGAGACCCTATTTGACAATTGGAAGTTTTTCTATCCGTATCTTTAGTTAATTATATCCATTTGAAGCTCTCTATGGGTTGTAGTAATGTAAGCCTCTGCTTCTCTTAAGATGTCTTGGCCTATTAAATTAGAAGTTAATCCAAGGGCCACAAGGGGATGAACTTCCCCTTGGTTTCCATCTATATCTCTCATTTAAGCCAATTTCTGGTCTCTTGCTGAATGGAGGTGTTTCCACCTACTCCATGTATCTGAGGCCTGGAAATTAGTTCCCATTGGTGGTGAATCTCGTTCCTTCCTTAGTATAGTACGATCTGCCCCAGTATCAATTTTAAGCAACGAAATTTCTTTCCTGATTTATAAATATCCATCTTTGGTCTAATCTCTGGAACAATAGGAACTGTCCATTGGACCCTAGGGGGACTGTGTGCAAGGGAAACTGTTGCTGCCTGAGTGATGGCCCCGCTTGGAGCAACGAAGCCACCGGGAAGAAGTTCAGAGGCAAACTGGAGCAAACAGCTTTTTATTCTGATAACTTTTCTCTCTGGCTCTAACAACAATTAACACGCGCCGCACACACCACCAAAATGGCACTGACCTGATCAAGCAATCTCGGCAAGTCACTCGAAGTATCTTTGGGCCAAGTCCCGTGAGATACGGGACAATGCCAATCCCGTGGCCCATAGTCAACGCAATTTCAAGCCATCTCCCCAAACAGGGATCCTGCAGGGAACCTCCTGGTGTGTAATGGGGCTGGATAAGGCTGCCCCTTCAGGAGTTAAAGGTTTCCCCTGAATATCAAATTTTAGACCGCAATCCTTTTTCCAATGATATCCTCTTTTACACCTAGGACAAAGTGTTCTTAGGGGCCGCTGGGACTTTTGAGTTCTGGCCAGGGGGAGCATTCTGGAGGCCAACCAGTGGCCATTGGGGCAGTCTTTTTTATATGGCCTTGTCGTTCCACACTTAAAAACAGGTCCTTTTCATTTTTAAAAACTGTTGCTAATACCTCAGTGTGGGCATTAAGGGCTGTGGGTCACTATCGGAGATTGGTGAGTGTCGAAATCCCCCCCCACATCTTTGGTGGCAATAATCCATTCTCCCCATAAGATCTATCTTTTAACCCAGCACAGGCCAGCTTGTGGTCTGCGGTCATTCCTTCCCAAGACTAACATTTTTGCTAATTGGTCCCTATCGTACCAGGTGGAAGTTTCCTTTGAAGGGCTTTTATTCCACTCTCTCAATAATTGTAGCCAGATCCTCATTAGCTATTTTTGAGTGGTTTTTTCCGCTATAGGAGGCTCTGTAGGGCCTTTCCTCTAGCTTCTTCCCCCCCCTGCTGCCAGCCCTAATGCTCGCACCTGCTCTCGGTACAGAGATGGTAATGTCCGGTGAATTCCTGTGGCATATTGGTCACTAGTCTGACAGCATCCCAAAGGTTATTGGTATAGTTTATGGAGGATTTGCAGCTTGTGTTCCTCTCAGCTGATATTGCATTCATCAGAAAAAAATATGCACACCATTTAAGGAAATTAAAGGTCCTGGGAGCACAGCTTTGGTTAGTTCTTTCAATCTCTACTCGTACAGGCGTGATGGGCGTAGTCTTTGTAAGAATCTTTCTGCCATGGCGAGTTTGGCCCATCTTCTGCCACAGCTTTTTTTAATTCTTTTAACTCTTGAGTCTCCCAGGGGGTAAACCAAATTTGAGGTCTCTTGTCTTCTCTAGGATTTAAATTAACTGGAAATTGCCATTACCAGGTGAAAGACCCATCCAGAGGGGCGCTAGCAGCTGCTTGTGAATATTGGCGCCTCTTGGTTTAAGCGGTGGGGGCAGGAAGGTCAGAAGGGGCTGGCTCATTTAAATGGCAGATCCGACTCACAAGGTGGTGAGCCATGTGGCCGGTTTGGCCTTTGTCCTCATAGGAATTTGTTTTTAGAAAGCTCTCTAAGGGAGGGGGCTGTAATTTTTCTTCTATTTCCCCGGAGCAAGATTTCTTTGTTTTTTGGGATTGGTTAGGCTTCTCCAAATTCGCGGCCCTGGAGGGATTGTTTATTTCTCCGGACGGGAAAGAACTAGTTATTTTATTTTCCGCGGGCCTGCTCTGTTACCTCAAACTAGATGATCTGAGGTGCTGTTTCTGTGGCCTCTGCAGATTCTTTTGCTGTCTCTCCAAGAGAGAGCATGTTTTTGGGTGGATTAAAGTTGGATAAACTCCTGGAGGCAGGTTTCCCCGGTAATTCATGTTCTCGCTTCTTAAAATTTGTTCCATTGTGCCACGTTTTCCAGAATTAAAATCAGACTTTGGGAGCCAGGAGCCGCCCACATTAATGAATTCCAAATCACTTCGCTTGGCTTTCAGATATTGGAGACCTTGCTTTCTTAAAATACAGCGGCATTGCCTCGAGGGCTGGGGTCTTGAGATTTTCTTAAATGTTAATGCTTGCCCCTATTAATAGAGGGTATTTTTGCCAGAGAAAGAGACGCTGCGTCTCTAACATGTAAGCCACCGATAATTTTCGTTCTTTGCCCACTGTTGGGCGCCAACCTGCCTGGGCTGCTGAGTTTGAATGGGGCCAAGGTCTAAGAGCTACCCCCTTTTGGGCCCTAAGGGGGTGTTCTTTCTGCCCTCAGAAAGAAATTAATTACCAGCGTAAAGAAGATGGGCTTACAGCAAAAATAGACAAAATTGCTGAGTGCCTTCCTCTGCCTGATGGACAAAAAACCACGCCACACCCAGGGAGTTTTGTTATAAGCAAGCGAGATAGCCAAAACTCAGATTATTGACCAGGCACTGAACTTAATATAGCCTAGAAACTAATAACCATATCTAGCCAGCAGGGCGGTTCGGTCTCTCACGCTATGTCATAGCCACACCCCCTTTGCTTAGCCCTGTCTCCTACCTAGGGCGTGGGTTAAGCAGCCAAAGTCTTCCCCTTGGCAGGTACATGAGTCCACCAACCAGTGCTGAGCCTGGTTTAATTCCCAGCACCTGGCTCCAAAAAGTGGGGGTGGGAATGTTGACCAATTAGCCTTTTAAGCAAAAAAAATATAAACGCGTTTGGTTCCTGCTCCCCGGAGCCAGGGCTGCTGTTGGGTCCGCATCCTGTTAGCACAGATGGCTCATTGAGTCAGATTGAAACCTTTGGTCCCCTTTTGACTAGCAAACTGAAGATGGCATTCCAAAATGTGGCTGCCACATCTAGGTGTCAGCCAATGTGGTAAAAGAATTCAAACGAAACCTAGAGCCACAAATTGATGCCATTTATTAGCCTCTTTTCTTTATTAGTTTCTAGTTTCTGCCTTAGAGTTTGAGGGTATGGGTTCCCAGTCCCAAACCACAGCGATCTCATACTGTAGAACAAAAATACAGCTGCCTCAGTTATCTCCCGGCTGCAGGGGGAATAGGTCGTGCGGCTCCATAGCCATCCAGTCAAAGGAGGAGAAATCCCCACACTGCTTGGGACTTTCCTCGGGGAAGAATCCTCCTCCTCCGATGCAATGCGTGGTGGTGGTGGGGAAGGAAGGACACAGTGAAAGATTTGATTTATGATACATCATTCAATCTATAAAAATTCTGTAGTGACTTCCATCACCCACAACATTAACTCCAGATCCCTGACATAACATAAAAAATCCCTCCTTTCCCTAATTTCCATGAGTGCTTTCAGCATCAGTCCTGCCTCTATCCCATGATCCAAAGGCTACCCAAAACCTTACTCGCCCCAGGCTCTCCAAACACCATTGAGCCAGGCGCGGTGGCGCACGGCCTGTAATTTTCCCAGCACTTGGGAGGCTGAGCAGGAGTGATCGCAAGTTCAAAGCCAGCCTCAGGCAATGGGAAAGAGGCACTTAGCAACTCAGTGAGACCTTTGTCTCTAAATAAAATACATAAAAGGGCTGGGGGTGTGGCCCAGTGATCAAGTGCCCCTGAGTTCAATCCCCAGTACCAAAAAAAAAAAAAAAAAAAAAAGAAAGAAAGGAAAGAAAAGACAAGAATGAAAAACCAAGCTGAGTGCGGCACAGTGGCACTCTGCTTATAATTCAGTGGCTGAGACGAGGATGGCTAAGTTCAGGCACCCTCAGCAATTATCAAGACCCTGTCTCAAAATAAATAATAAAAAGGGGAAGCAGCCTCAGTGTAGAGCACCCCTGGATTCACAGTCCCAGTATAAAATTAAAAAAGAGTGCTTGGGGTTAGGGCTCAGTGGTAGAGTGGCTCGCCTAGCATGCTGCTAGCACTGGGTTCAATCCTCAGCACTCACATAAAAATAAAGTAAAGATATTGTGTCCACCTAAAACTAAAAAATAATTATTAAAAAATAAATTTTAAAAAAATGCAACAAGCGTACTAACCATAAGTCTACTATATTGATAAAAGGACCCCGTTCAATATTCTGTTAATATAAACACATCAAGAGAGTAATGAGATATGTTGAAACCA
>JAKELJ010000603.1:0-20795 GCA_025594165.1 Tamias sibiricus
TGTCACCTCACCAAATAGAGACAATTTTCGCAACGATGTGTCTTGCCCTGAACAGGTGCTGGTTAGTTGGTGCCAACCCTGCATAATCAATATCCACATATAACTTTTGACTACCCTAAAACTCAAATCACTGATAGGTACTGATGACTGGAACTTATCAAGAACCAAACCGATTCAAAGACGTATGTTTGTATGTTTATTTTATTGTAATACAGTGAAAAATATGCCAGAAATCCAAGATAAATCATTTTTACTACTATGCTTGCCATTAATTCTCCTGGAGGATGAACTGCTCCTGAGGTGATGGGCAATTACAGGGCACTTTAAGCGCTCACTTGCAATACTTGATCTCACCTTACGACAGCAGGAGGTGCACTCTGAAGTTACTATAGCACCTACAGTATGCACTACAGTTAATCTTATGCAATTTTACTTTCATGCTGCATCCTTACTATTTATTTATGTTTCTCTTCCCCTGTTACAAATGGTACCATGTCTAGGTCTGAACTTGTATAGGTCTTGACAAATGTTAGCTTTTTGTAAGATTTGTCTGTACTTTATGTAAGTAAATAATAAAAAACAGATTATTATTTACAATATTTTATGTATTCATGGCATGCCTAACTTAAAACTGTTTAACATGTTTCTAGGCGACATGGTTTGTATTGGTCTATGATTTTTTTTTTTCAAATTACTGTAAATCTAAACAAAACAAAACCCAGACTTTGGTGTATGAGCAGAATGTGCAGGTCACACCCATATTGTTCAAGGGTCGATTGTTATTTAGAGATTTGGAATAATATTGGTTCTGTGATACTGTCTAGAGATATGGTGATTTGTTGTACTCATTTTACTTATTTTTTTTACAACAACCCTTCTACACAATGAAAGATGTCTAACAATTTTATTTGCATGGGTAAAGTAATCCATCTTCAAATTGCCTTGGTTCATCCAACCTGATCTGGAAACACTGGAATTTCCTCATGCTACCTGGGTACCATGAACTTAGCTTTAGCACGTCCAGCAGACGATCGAATGAGAGCACAAACTCACTTCTCACAAGAATATTCACCGCTTGCTCTGGGACAGGATCATGGCCATTGTCAGCTCTACAGTGATATTCCACTGCATCTCTCTCCTTCACTGCTGGCATCTCCAGCTGTGCAGACAGAGAATGCTGGGTCTTTTTCTTAGACTGGTTCCTGTGGCCTCTCCGTGCCAGGAGACACGTGATGTTTCCTGTACCCTAGCCACTGAGCAGAGCAGGACTCACTTTTCGTCCTTCAATCACTTGTCCCCCCAGGGGCCTGGGTTCTCCAAGCTTCGTTAGAACAGGGACTCCTAGATGGATATGAAACAACCTGTGAGAAACCCTGACTTCAGGAGACTTGAGACAGTTGATAGACTGATTTCTACTCTCCAATGCGGAAAGAAAGTGGAAAATGGGGATTGCATATGTACTCCATTATAAGCATTCCTACGGAGATAGGAGTCCATGAAAATTATCCTTGAAGAATGTGAACACAGATTATTTGTATGTCCTAAAACTTGTTCCTGGCTAATATCATGAGGTAGTAGTAATACTGATTTTGTGATGGAATCATCCGTTTCATGAGATGGGAAACTTGAAATGCTTTTGGGTGACTCACTTTGCGGGACAGTTGCGCTCTTTTACACAATATGAAGGAGGGAACTGGTATCGTCAGGCCCACCTTGGAAAAGACCTGTTTTTCTTAATAAAATCCCTTTAAAAATTCTTTCTTATTATTTTTGGTTTTCAAGGCTTCCATCACAACCTCTCCACAACCACTTCAGTTACACTTGATCTTTGCTGTCTCTCTGAGGCTTCATTTTGCCCACAGGCCGTATAGTACCACATCAGCCTTCAAATTTGTTGCTCCTGCTTGTGGGCAATGGAAAGGCCCTAATGGAGAGCAGGTGTCTTGCTTTTGAAAGTGCCCGGGGACACTGGCTCTTTGCTAATAAATAGAAAAAAAATTATGAGAAGGATTAGTCTATCCTGATTCTTAGAAGACAGATGCAAGAGCAATTTGGGAATGTTCACCATCTTGGTTCTTGGCTTTCACAAGGACAAGGAGTTACACAATAAAACAAAAGACTCTAAGTCCACATTATGGTGCTCGTATCTTTCTTCCCTTGGGCTCAACCTTGCTGATACTTACTCCTGCACATACATCTGGGATCCCGAAGGCTCTGTTTTCTGATCCTGAGACTCACTGTTTTTCTGCTGGCACCAGTAGGACCCTTGAGTCTTTTCTCCACATGGCGGGCATCTGGAGCTCTGGGTAGCTGCCCAGGCCAGACCCCAGAGCCTGACTGTTTTTCAGGAAGAAGCAGACGGAGCCTGGACATCTGACCTCTGTGGAGGGAGCTGGTCATACAGGTCAGGGTCACTGGACTTCCCCAGTAGCGGATAGCAGCTCGCTGTCAGCACAGGAATGGGAAAGAGCTCTAGAGAGAAGGAAAACAACAGTCCTTAAGCAGTGAGATTCAGGTTCCTGCTGAAAAGTTCTGGTGATTAAGTGGCCCCAGGAAACAGTTCATATCAGGACCAGACACATATTCCCATCAAGTCTCCTCTGCAAGATCAAACAGCAAGCACTTATCCCACATTTGAACTCTGGGCAGCTTCCTTCTGCCAGATACCCATCCCCCCCACTGCTCTGCCACCAGTCTCCTGCCCAGGCCCAACTCACACAAGAGTGAAGGTTTTTAACCTTGAATTTTGATCGTTACTCCTTTTCTTGAAAAAGTTTTCCTTTTCACAAAAACAGTTTATAAGTAGCAGTACAGAAATATTCCCACTGTCACTCAAAAAACCAAACTTAGTATAGGGAAGCTTAGAGTCCAACAAGTAAAAAAATAACTCTTTCTCATCCTTGTAGTAACTCATCGTCTTTATTTTCCTATTGTTTTCTTCCTGCATGTCAAACAATACAGTCTCCTTCAACGACAGAAGAGGCGCAGGAGGGTCATCCCATCTGCAAAGGAATAAGGGAAACTATATCAACCTTTCTGCAGGGAACTCAGATTCCCAGCCTGCTCTTGGGCAGTGAAGTGTCGGCAGAGCCCTACATCTTTAAAGTACGAAGATGAAGGTGCAAAATCAACCTAATTACTAAGTGTTGCATCCCATTTTTCCTGAGGGGGTGTGTGTTAGCTTTTAAACACTGTGATTCAAAATACTTGGTATGAACAACTTTAGAGAGGAGGAAACAAGTTTATTTTAGATTACAGAGCGTCTCAGTACATGCGCTGGCTGACTCCATTGTCCTGGGCCCAAGGTGATGTGTAACATCATGGTGAGAATGGCATGGAGAAAGCCTGCTATGCTCATGTTAGCCAGAAGGAGAGGGAGGGGGAGGGGCATAGAGAGTGGAGGATGAAGCAGGAGGAGGAGGAGGTGGTTGCTACCGAGCAAGGACAAATATAGCCCAAGTCCTCTCTCACGTCGACCTACTGCCTCAGCACAGACGACCTGCCTACACCTTACCACCCAGTAGTCCAATCATCTATCGAAAGATTAATCAACTTGCTGAATTTTATACACTAATGAGCGTCAGTGCCCAAGTCATTGCTAAAGCTTCCACCTCTGAACATGTTGAATTGGGGGAATCATACTCTTCAAAGCATGAGCTTTTCAGGGATATTCCAGATCCAAATTATAACTAGGAAAATCTTTGTTCAGGCTGTTGTAACAAAAACACACAAAAAACTGAGTGGCTTATAAACAATAGGAATTTATTTCTCTCACATCTGGAGGTGGAAGTTCGAGTTCAGGTGCATCTTTCAGGCTGTAATTTGCTGACTTCTCATTGTATCCCTCCCATAGGCAAAAAAATAACTCACTGCTTTCTAAATTCATCTGAAAAGGAACCAATTAGATGACTAGACAAAGAAAATGTAGTATATATACACAATGGAATAATTACTCAGGCCTTAACAAAAAATTAAATTATGGCACTTGCAGGTACCTGGATGGAACTGGAAGGAATATCATTATAAGAAAAAATAAGCCAATCCCCCAAAACCAAAGGACTGAAATGGTTTCTCTGATATGCAGATGCTAATTCACAATAGGGGGTGGGGGGCGGCTGTGGAAAACATTGAGGCTTCTCTTGGATTAGTCAATAGGGAGTGAAGGGAGGGGAGCGCGGTCTGGGGGTAGGATGGATAGTAGAATGAATCAGGACTTTATTACTTATGTCCAAATATGATTACATGACTGGCTGTCGATTCTTCATCAGTACAACAGAAGAATGAGAAATTTAACTCCATTATGTATGACGTATCAAAATGCATTCATGATGTATTTATAAACTAATTAGAACAAATTAATAACAAGTAATAAAGAAAACAGAAGTTATTTATCCCATTTCTGAGGGCTCAATATATGCTTTAAAATTTTATCTCAAAGTTTGTACCTCCAGTCAGGTGCAGTGGCACATGCTGTAATCAGTGGCTCAGAAGACTGAGAAGTGGATCACAAGTTAAGTCAGCCTCTGCTAAAGTCATGAGGCACTAAGCAACTCAGTGAGACCCTGTTCTAAATAAGAATACAAAAAAAATAGAGCTGGTGAATGCGGTGCTGCCATCAATTATATCTGAGTTCAATCCCTGGTACCTCTCTCCCCAAAAAGTTCTTACCTCCAAAAACCATCACCATTAGGATATTAGTGTTTCAACTTATACATTTGGTGGAGGGTGTGGAACAAAAACTTCAGTTCCAATTTCTGGAAATGTCAGGATAAACATGACTTTATACTCGGATAAAGTGTTTTTTGCCAAAACTCTTATCTGAGCTCCACATTGCTGATACCACACTGGGGACCACTGGTCTCAGTGGGCACTTTACTGTCCCACCCCCTGTCTTTCTTCCAGTCATAGAGATGCTGCATCATGTCATGAATTTCTGATCTGTCCCTTCTTCTCATCTCTCAAATGAACCACAAAGTGGTCTGGGAAGTAGGCAGTTACTAAAATAAGGTCCAGTCTCTGTAAATCTTAGAAATTTTCTATTTGACAATGTTTTTAAGAAAACTTATTCCTCATCTCGCCATCAGTATATATTGAGGTAGGGGTTACTTTTAATCAAGGTTCTGTTCTAGGATTGACTGTAGTGAAGAAAAAGAAAAAAGTCAAAGTGCTTCCCAGGGTTCCTTTCCTTAGATTGGTCATGATTCTCTAACTTCTACCCTGTCACTTCATTATTTATGGTACCAGACTATGATCTGTGTTTGTGAATCTTCATTGTGATTTTAGGGGATTATAGTTGAGAAGTTGACATTACCACTGCAGAATCAGAGCCAACAAACACATAGAGGCTTGTGGATTTGGAATTGTAATTTTTGAGAAAGTTTCTGCTTTATTACGGGAGGTTCTAGGAAAATCATTAATGACCTGTTGGGCGATTAGAGACAAACTTTTTTAAGTGGGTTTAATTGGATATATTTATGGGTAATGATATGAATAATTGAAAGAGCCCTAATTGGGAAGGGCTGTTGTAGCTAGCTGGAAGCCATGGGTTCCACCTGATATGTATGTGATGCACCTGTAGGCACCGCAAACCTGAAGGTATATAACCGGGTGAAAGCGGTCCGAGTTAGGAGAACGGAGAATTCAGTCAGCTGGGCAGTCACTCGGTCGGTCAGAAGAATCAGAGCGGCCAGAACGTAGGCAGAGCGGTTACAGAAGAGAAACCAGATAGAAGAAGTAATGACTGGTCAGAGTTAGGCCGAGACTCCTGAGGAAGACAGAAGACAGAAGAAAGAAGAAGGAAGAAAGAAGAGAGAAGAAAGAAGCTCTAATCTTTCTCTAAGCTAAGCTCTATCTTTCTTACTCTAAGCTAAGAAGACAAGAAGAAAAAGCTCGCTCTAATCTTTCTCTCTAAAAATCTTTTCTTTCCCTCTCTAAGCTCTAAGAAAGTAGAAGTAAAAGTAGTAAAAGCTATACTCTGCCTCCGAGAATTTTCCTCCCGTGGCGGCGCCGTGGCTGCCGTGACAGGCAGCTTACAAATGGTGGTCCGTCCGGGCTCGGCAGGCAGAGAAGAAAAGCTAAGAAATAAGAGCAATGAAAAAGCATAGCCTCAGACTCAGTTGAGACCAGCAAAAGAGTAGAAACAAGAGAGCATAGCCTCTGACTCAGTTGAGACAGTTAAGAATTAAGCTGAAGCAGAGTAGCCAGCGAAAAGCCGAAGCGAGCCGGCCAAAAGCCGAAGCAGAGTAGCTGGCCAAAAGCCATAAAAAATATAGAGAAAAAGCCTTGAGCTTTAGTTAGTAAAGAAAAAAGCCATGAGCTTAAAAGAAAATAGAGAATTAAATAGCATGGTAAAAACCATGCAGGAAAAAAAAAAGCCATTGAGCTTTGGCAAGAAAGCCATAAAGAAAAATAAAGAAGGAGAAAAAAAAAAAAAAAAAAAAAAGTCAAAGCCGCTTATGCAATTGTGCTTAACTAGGTGCGTTAGCTGCCTCCTCAGCATTAGGCTTCCTTAAAGCCACAGCACCTTCTCAAAAAGAGCTCAAATATCCACCTTTCAAAAAATAAAAGGTGAAAAGCTAGTAGGGACAAGAAAAATAAAAGAAAATAGAGAAAATAAAATAGAGAAAATAGAACAAAAGCACCTTTTTAAACTAAAGGGAAGGAATATGAAGGAGCCCTAATTAGGAAGGGCTGTTGTAGCTAGCTGGAAGCCATGGGTTCTGCCTGATATGTATGTGACGCACCTGTAGGCACCCGCAAACCTGAAGGTATATAACCGGGGTGAAAGCGGTCCGAGTTAGGAGAACGGAGAATTCAGTCAGTCGGGCAGTCACACTCGGTCTTCGGTCAGAAGAATCAGAGCGGCCAAAACGTAGGCAGAGCGGTTACAGAAGAGAAACCAGATAGAAGAAGTAATGACTGGTCAGAGTTAGGCCGAGGCTCCCAAGGGAGAGACAGAAGACAGAAGAAAGAAGAAGGAAGAAAGAAGAGAGAAGAAAGAAGCTATAATTTTTCTCTAAGCTAAGCTCTACTCTATCTTTCTAACTCTAACACTAAGCTAAGAAGACAAGTGTCAGAAAACTTGGAAAATAATTGGGGGTGTGGGGGAGAAATTTTGTTTGAGAAGAGAGAAACATTCTGCGGTCACTGGTTAAGTTCCCTAATGACCATTTGTATAATGGGCAGTCTCCCGAGGTACAGGCCATGACTGCTAAGCGAGGCCTTTGGTGTCAGATTGGATTCATTATTCTCAAACTCTCCTTAAGGGTCCACAAACAACCCCAGAGAGCTTTAGCCACCAGGGTTAGAGAGTAATAAGGGACTAGATGGTGCTAAATACATAACAGCTGACCAAAATGGGAGCAAACACGTGGAGCTGACCGCAGCCTTGAAGGAGTCCCACCGGGGAGAGAGGCACTGCAGCTGGGAGACAGGGATGTGAATTTGCAGTAAGGAGTGCTTCATTGTCAAGAGTGCCTGAGCAATTTTAGTTTTCAGAATGTTTAACTTAGTAACTAAGCGTCAGGTCACATTGCTTTGACTCCCACGTCTGCTGAATGCTTCTCTGTCAGAGCAACTTTCGCTTTCTCTACCCTCAGTTTGAACAATGAAAAATATATGCTTCGCATTAGGGCTGTTTTTAAGGTTTTTGAGAAAATAAGCATAGAAAACTTAAGCTTGCTTCTACAGACAAAATACGCACACTCAGTTTAAACTGTAAAGGTAGTTGATGGGAAAGGTGTTCGGTTGCATGGAAGCTAATGATGACTGAGGACGAATACGAGGTTTATCATGGGCTGCACTTACAAAAGTAACCAAAATCAAATGGCGTTTCAAGTCCGCAAGGTGGGTGGTGTACATGGGGAGTCTAGAGGAGTGTGGAAGGTGACTTGAGGTCAAGCCCTCTAAGAGTGGCATTGTAAGGAGTGGGCTTGAGCTGGACCAACAGCTTCCATCAAGGGAAACCACAGAGTGGGCGGGATGGTTTGTGTTTGTGGCTTCCAAGGGTTTCGCTGTGAAATTACTCAGATGCCCACTGATTAATCCCAGCCTAATTTCATCTTAAAGACTGAGAGCCATCCTGTCAAAAGTTATGAAAAGCCCACTTCAGTTTTCTATGAAATGCTAGGATTCTTATTTTGGCTTGAGCTTATTGTGTGGCATTCATCGCCCAGGCCTTGAGCTCACTCAGGCCTGGCTTCCTTGACCAGATAACAACTCTTTCTCTCACTAAAAACTAACGGTGCCTCATAAAACTTTTGATATGGGGTCTGACTACAACCCCCCTTTTCCTTGGAATGCAATACCATGTAGGTGATTAGTTTGCTACTTGCTTTTGAATTACACATGTCTGACCTTGTTAGCTGTAAGTTTCCCCAAGATTTTTTGTAACTCTTTGAACTATAAAAACCTTGTCTTCCCTGAGAGCGGGGCTGACCCCAAGCCCAATGTTTGGGAGGTTAGGCAGGGCATGCCCTGGGCCAGCTCTCTTTGTGTCTATACAATATAAGCTTGCTTTAATTTAAAAATTGGAGTTGGTGGTTTTTTTCTTTGTGTCTTGGATCAACATTTTTGGAGGCCACTGCGAGATTCAGACCACTACAAAATTTTGAAGCCGGGACCTCCGCTCAGGGACTCCCGGGGTGGAGTGCTACCCTAGGGGTGCGCCACCTTTGAGACGTTCCAATGCCCCAGGGTGTGCCTTCATTCCTCCAGAGTACTGGAGTGAACTGCCACAATCAACAAAAAATTAGCAAGCATCCAGTGGCAAAAAACCCTCCACAGGTAAGTGGCGCTCCTAGTAACATCTGGTATCTGTTGTTTGAGATCTCTTCAGGGGACAGAGAGGTGCCTGGCTGAAGGCACATCACGCTCCTGACCATGGAGCAGTAGCCAAAATGTAGCACATGCTTTCTGGTTCTGGCTCGGGAATTCCCACTGGGGACAGAGATGGTGCCTGACGAGGCACCATACGCCACTTCAGTCCCGTAGCATTAGACAAGACGTTGCCAGCACTGCTCCCCTGGTTTGGTTTGGGCACCTGGTTCTTGTACTTTTGTGTATTGTGTACCTGGTGTTCCCTGTTTTTTGTTTTTTTTTTTTTTTTAATATTTTTTATTTAATTTGCTTTAGTTGTACACGATGGCCGTTTAATCAATGCGTTTTATTTGTAAGTGGTGCTGAAGATCGACACCCGGGTCGCGCCACGGCGCTAGGCGACGCGCTTCTAGACTACCGCTGAGCCACAATCCAGGAGCCCCTGTATTCTTTGTTTTTGTTTTCTGCTTTCCTCATTGTGTGTCTTCTCTGTTGTAAATGTTAAAAATTGAAACCACCATGGGTAAATAAGACAAAGTAAAAGCTGATACTTCCATTGAACTGTGTTTTTGTTTTAAGGAATTTGGACAAACTTATCCCCAACTTATAGTTAAGCTTGATTATGATATATCCCATCACCAAAAAAGAACCAACCTGCCCTCCCGAACCTTCTGTGAGGTTAGAATGGCCCACCTTCAGAAGTTGGCTGGCCCCTGAGGGGCACCTTTGATCCCCAAATGGCATGGGCACTATCTAACAGCACTCTTGGTAATCCGGCCACCATGGTATCAACTAGGATATTTCTACCCCTGGGCAGATTAGCAACAAATAATTCCCCCCCTGGATGACGGTTTGGATGGTCCGGAATGGACAGGAGAGGCAAGCCGTGGTTATGGCTAGGAGAACTCCCCAGGGTCCCTCAAACACAAATCATAAATCACTAAGTGCCCTGTCCTACAGGCCTCTCCGGAGGATTCCCTCCTTCCCCCAGATGCTTCGGCTCCTCTTTATCATCTCTGCCGAGGGTTGCAGTCGCAGCTGCTCCACTAACTACTCCACCTCTCCCTCTCCCTCCCCTCATCCACTTCCTCAATTGCCCCACTCAACCACTCCTCCAACTCTAGTTTCCCAAAAGGAGCCAGCCCCTGTTCTTCTCCTCCCCATACCCGACAGGGCCACACCTTATGGAAGGCCTGACTCAGTTGCTTCCCCTGGCCGACCTGCAGGCTCCATTTCTATTAATATCCCTGAAGTGAGCCGGCTCCGGCCCCGTTCTTCCTCTCGCCCAGATTCCAGAAGGTCCGCTACGTGTATGTTCCATTTTCCACAACAGACCTTTATAACTGGAAAAAACCAGAATCCCCCTTTTAGCACGGATCCTAGTTCCTTGATTTTCTCTGGTTGATTCCGTTTTCTTTAATCACCTCCCCCCCCCCCCCGCCCCACCTGGATGACTGTCAACAGATTCTCCATACTCTCTTCACCACGGAGGAAAGGGAGCGAATCCTGGCAGAAGCTGCTAAAGCGCTGCCTGGGTATAAAATGCTC
The DNA here is from genome assembly GCA_025594165.1 of Tamias sibiricus. Classification (NCBI taxonomy): domain Eukaryota; kingdom Metazoa; phylum Chordata; class Mammalia; order Rodentia; family Sciuridae; genus Tamias; species Tamias sibiricus. Next base: position 10,366 of record JAKELJ010000603.1, read on the forward strand.
TTACACGCGATGAAAAAACAGAAGTGATTGAATGAGCTTTTCCTAGGAGAAGACCAAGCTGGGACTATGGGAACAACTGAAGGCTAACGAGGAACACTCGAGTACCACCAGGACTCTGTTTAGAGGGCCCTTAAGAGGGCAGCTCAAAAACCACACAAATCTTTCTAAGGTAGCAAGATGTAAAACAGGGGCCAGAATGAGTCGCATTCAGCGGGTTACCTCGGGCGCCTACTGGAAGGCATACCGTCAATTATACTACTATAGACCCTGAGGGACCGAACAAGCCTCAAGGTGATTAAGCTGGCTTTTGTTGACTTCAGTCCGCCCCAGACATCCATAAAAAGATTAAAAAGATAGAATGGCTTGGAGAAAAAAAAAAAACCAGGTCAAAAAATTATTGGGAAAATAGCCCAAAAGGTGTTTGAAAATAGAGACTAGCCGAGATGATCTTACTGATAGAAAAGTAAACAGGGCCACGGTGGTGGGGGGGGGAGCGTTGACGTGGGCGGCGGGGGGCGGGGGCGGGAGGGGAGGGGTGGGGGGGGAGGGGTGCCGCATTACAGGCTTTCTGAAACCTCAAATCCTAGACAAAGGCAGACCACATACAACAGAAACAAAAAAGCTGGTCTTCTTTGCTACAAAACCCAGTTTGGTGGGTGCTATTGCAAAGAAAATTGGACATTGGAAAATGAGTGCCCCCCAACGTAATCCGAAGGAGTTTGCCCTGATACAGGCAGATCCTCCTCAGCCAAAACCAGTTTTTAACTTTACGAAGTATTAGGGGGGCCATGTTCTCTTTTTCAAACTAGGCTCCCGGAGAGCCCCATGGTAACTTTCTCAATTGGGGGCGCAACCTGTAAATTTCCTAGGTGGGTACAGGGAGCTTCACATCTTGGTGTTACAGTAGCCCATAGGACCCCTCCATTAATGAAATACTCATGGAAGTGCATAGGCGGCAAACAGGAGTAAATTAAAAAGTAATAAATGGACTACAGACTGGACTGTTAACAGTAGGACGAGGAACGTGAACTCACTCTTTCATTGTTATCCCCGAAATGCACTTTTCCATTGCTGTGGACAGGACATTTTTAAGCAAAGCTTCAGGCAACTTAGTTCATTTGCTGGAGATATGCTACATTAGAATTGGGGAATCTGCCATAGGCCCTAACTTATAACCTGCCCAATTAAGTGTGGAGTATCTGCTTTTTCAACAATCCTATTCCAAACTTCAGAAGGAAAATGGAGGGAGGAAATTGATTAATTCACGAAATTCCTACAGTTTGGGCTGAGGATAACCCTCCAGGGCTAGCTGGGAGCATTGTGCCACCAGTTGTAATACAACTAACAATCTGGGCTATGCCCATCCGGGTAAACAATACCCCATCAGTTTTGAAGCCAAAAAAGGAATTAAAAACCCACATCAGGCATCTCCTAGAAGTGGGGGATACTTAATTAGATGTCCAATCGGCTTGGAACACCCCCTTGTTGCGCTGTCCAAAAGCCGGGGACTCAAGATTTACAGACCTGTACAGGACTTTAAGGGAAGGTGAACAAACGTAGGTAGGAAAACTATGCCACCCAACTGTCACCTAACCCCTACACTTGCTCAGGTTGTTGCCACCAGAACATACAGTTTATACTGTATTGGATTGGAAAGATGCATTTTTCTCCATCCCTTTGTCAAAAAACTGAGTCAGCCTATCTTTCGCATTCGAATGGAGTGATTTGGAGATGGGGATTTATCGGGGACAAACTGGAACCTGGCCTCGACTACCTCAGGGATTTAAAAATTCTCCCCACCCCCCCTCACTATCTTTGATTAAATTCTCAATCAAGATCTGAGACTGTTTCACGAGTCAGTACCCTGAGGTAAACCTTGCTCCAAATATGTAGGTCGATCTTCTGTTAGCAGCAAACAGGACAAAGAGGACTGTTTAAGGGCCCACCGGGGTTTACTAGCATCCATGGCTCAATCTGGGGTACCGAAGATTCTCCAAGGAAAAAGGCAGTAACATCGTGGTTCCTCTTGGGTTACTTATTTAGGATATGAGCTGAAAAAGGGAAAAAAAGACCTGGTGTATCCCAAACCAGCATAGAAACCATATTGAAGATCCCAACCCCAACCACTAAAAAAGCAGGTTAGGGAATTTATAGGGGCAATCTGGATACTGCTGCCTGTTGGATACCTGGATTTGCTCAAATTTGCCGAGCCGTTATATACTGCAACTGCAGGAGGCAAAATCACCTTTAATTTGGACTGCACGGAAAATAAATTGGTCCTTCAAAAATTTTAAAGGCAGGCTCTGGTTCACGGCCCCATACCTGCTCTTAACCCTCCCTGATATATCTAAGCCCTTCCATCTCTTATGATTCATGAGAGAAAAGGGTATCGCTAAAAAGGGATGTTTTCATTTTACCCCCAAAATTTAGGGCCGTGGAACAAGACCAATTGCCTACATTTATCAAAACGGCTGGATACTGTAGCATCAGGGCATGGCCCCTTATTGTTTACGCAGCCATAGCGGCTACTGTGATACTGGTTAAAGGAAGACAGATTATGATTTCTCTGGGGCAGATCTCACTGTGACTGTCCCCTCACACAGTGGAAACCCCTATTGATGGATGCCACCAGTCGATAGATGTCAAATGCCCGTCTCCCTCAGTACCAGGCTCTCCTCGGTAGACCAAGAAACAGATTGGTCCTTCAATAAATCCATTGGCAGATCAATCCTGCAAACCCTGCTTGCCTGATGATAACCAGAGGAGCCCAATTCTATGGACTGCTCAGAGCAGAGATGCTGGATGTCATCCAAGGTAACTGACCTGACCTGACTGACATTCCTCTCACCATACAGAGAAGACAGACATTTACAACCAAATGGTAGCAGCTTATGTCCGGGAAGGAATAAACGGTATTCGGGGAGCAGCAGTTGTTAGGTTGTTTGGCCAAAAAAGACATTATCTGAGGCACAGGCTTTGCCCAGAGGACTCAATCAGCCCAAAAAGCAGAAATCATTTGCAGTAAAACCACAGGCATTGAGATGGGCAGAAGGAAAACGTGTATAACATGTACACGGACAGCCGTTATGCTTTTGGCTACAGTACTTGGTGGTCATGGACAGATTATACAAACAAAGGGGATTTTTAAATTCAAGATGGAAAGACTATCAAAAATAAAAAGAAAACCTTCAATTACTGGAGGCTATCTGGTTGCCAGATAAACTGGCTATCTATTCCACTGGCCTGAGATACCGTAAAGGACAAATAGCCCCCAAGAAACCACAGGTATAACTTGGCTGATCAAACACAGCCAGGGGAAATAGCCCTTGGGGGAGTCAAAAATGCCAAACTATCTTTGAACTTAATTGCCCAAAACTCCAGTTTAAAATTGAGGAAGGAAAACTCCTTCAGACACTACTGACGAGATAAACTCATTCTCCTCTATGGGAGCCCAACAAAACCTGTCACGGCTTGGTGGACTCTCCATGTATGCTGCCTGGTACCGTAAACCGGGAGGAGGAGAAAAACTCTCTGGAGGGCAGAGCTTAAGCTTTTTTAAAACTTTTACTTCTACTCTTCTTAGAGAGAGCTTAGAGAGGGATAAGATAGATTTTTCTTTTTGCTTTAGAGTAGAGTAGCTTAGAGTTAAAGAAAAGATAGGCTTAGGCTTTTTCTTCTTAGTCTTAGAGTAGAGCTTAGAGTAAAGGGAAAGATAGAGCTTCTTCTTTTAGCTTGAGTAGAGTAGCTTAGAGTAAAGGAAAGCTAGAGCTTAGCCTTAGAGAAAGACTAGTAGTTTCTGTTCTTCTCTCTTCGTTCTTCCTTCTTCTGTCTTTGTTTCTGTCTTCTGTCTTCATCGGGAAAGCCTCGGCCTTTACTCTGGACCAGTCATCTGGACCTCAGGCTCTAAAACTCTGACCAGTCATTTCTCTTCTGTTCTTCTATCTGGTTTTCTCTTTCTGATAACCGCTCTGCCTACGTTCTGGCCGGCTCTGATCTTTCTGGGCCGATTCCGACCGAGTGACTTGCCCCGGCACTGACTGAATTCTCCGTTCTCCTAACTCGGACCGCTTTCACCCGGTTATATACCTTCCGCTTTGCTTGTGTTCCTTTTTCGTTTTACTCTTTTTTTTTTTTTTGGGGTGCCTAGGTGCGTCACAATACATATTCAGGTGGAACTTATGGCTCCAGGTAGCTACAACCAGCCCTCCCCAATTATGGGCTCCTTCCTTCCAGATGGGGAAAATTTGCATGCCTAAGCTTTTAGGAAGAAAATGGTTAACTGATCTTCATCAGGCGATGAATTTATTCCCCCAAGACGACTTAGAACTTAATTTCCTCCACACGTTTGGTTCCGGACACTAAGGGATACTCCAGAACATCTCAAATCGCTGCATGACATGCGCACAGTGTAATGCTAAAACGAACCATCTTCCACAGGGAAAACAGAACGTCTCAAGCGTACTGTACCCTGAGTGAATTTTGGGAATTAGACTTTACTGAAAATTAAACCAGGGGGACTTCTATGGATATAAAATACTTGTTAGTCTTCTGTTGAAACAGTTTTTCCTTTTTTTTTTTCAGGCTGGGTACGAAGCCTTTCCAACTCGAACAGACACAGCAAAATAGTAGTTAAACAACTAATAACTGAGATTGTTCCGTAGATATGGGCTTTCCTCTAACTTTGGGGTCTGCGACAATGGCCCGGCTCCTTCACGACCCAAATTATCTCAATTAATTTCAAGAGCCCTTAATTATAAAACTGGAATTTACATTGCTATGTACCATCCTCAAAGTTCAAGAAAGGTAAAAAAGATACATAAAACATTAAAGGGAAACTTATGACTAAATTAATACTTTGAGACTGGTGGTAACTGGGTTGATCTCCTGCCTTTTGCTTCTTTTATATGGCCCATTGCACTCCTTACCGGGAAAAATTTACCCCTTATGAAATAATTTATGGGCGGCCAGCGCTCTTTGGTTCCCAGAGTACACCAAGATCTGAATGGGAGACAATTCAATCCTCAGAAACACTCAAAGGCACTCCAAACTAATCATAGATAAGATCTTTCCCCTGGTCCAGGCTGCTCAGCCCGTTGGGACACTAGACCTGCTCCGATCATTCATTCCAACAAGGTGATGCTGAGGGGCTGATCTCAATGTTTAAGAACTAACAGCCTTGAGCCCACGTGGAAGGGGCCCTTACATCGTGATTATCCGCACTCCTAACTTGCCCGTTCAACAGTTGCTGGTATTCCTGCCTGGGATCCATCAACTCACAGCAAAAAGAAGGCACTACAGAAACAACGGAGGAAGAACCCACTGGAAGAGAATCCAGCAGCCAGAGGTGAAAAAATGGACGACTGAGCATGGGCCTTTTAAAGTTAAAATAACTAAGGTTTAATAATTTTGTTCACTAGATTCTTATTGATTTTCCTGTTATTTATAAAACATTATGCTAATAATTTCTGCCTGTAGGAGGTATACATGTGATCCTTCGGTTTTAGCTATTTGCTGGCCTCAATCCCAAACCTTGTACCCCCATTTGTAAGCCCTAAGAAGGACCTTGCTTATTGCAGGATCTCCACTAACTGCTAAATTGTACCTTACTCTTGTCAAGTTCCGAGTTAATTTGGCCCTCTCACATGGTATTAACAGAATAAACCAAGAAATTTTTAGTCAGGTATTCAGGGGAGGGACCATAGAAAAATCTTACTGGACCAATCTCGAGGAGATATAATATAAATTTTGGAATCTTATAAATACTTGCTCACCCTCTAAGATTCAGGACAGTATTCCTGTTACTAAGCTAAAAAGGGGGCCCCAATAGAATGATACGTGTTTATTCAAAAGCTACTTTAAAGGTGGATGTTTCTGTGAGACCCCTAAATTCCTGTAAACTACTCAAAAACTTTTGGTTACAATTGGCTGTTGGACACTATGGACAAAAATTCCTTCTGTGTACAAGAAAGAAAACTCCATCCATCAATTGCTAGCTAACAATCTTATGGGTCTTATCTGTTAAAATATGACTGGACTATGTTAAAGGTCACATGGTGATAGAAGCCAACGCAGCAAGACTCTTGGCCAGATTATACCATGCAGAGCCAGCTTTGCCAGCTTCACTGGTTATTCAAAAGCATTGTTTTATGCATTAGATTGCATCCTTCCCCGATCCCCCCAATAGTGTATATTGAGCAAAATATCTCCCTACACGATATGGCTAAAACGGACTGCCAACCAGATGGATTTTTTCTCTGTTAATAAAGAAACCTTCCCAGGCTTTTGCCTACAATAACTTTTTCTTGGGATCTGTTCTTATTGGATGTTCTCTTCCTCTTACTGCCATCCCTGACAGCTCCCCACCCGGAATTGCCCCCGAAGGTCCTGGCCCTCCAACTAGTGTATGACCAAATTTAATCCTCCTAGATCCACTAGACATTACAATTGCCAGCAGCTTTTCTTTTTGCCCTTCTGGGTTCTAGTTGTAGGGAAGACAAAGAGAAAGTCACAAAATTAGCCTGTAGTTATTTAGCAAAACAGCTAATCTTACTGCACAAGTTTTGGCGAGAAATTAAATCAAGAGATGAAAAAACTATTGAACCTCAAGGTTACAAAAATAGAGCGGCTTATTCGATTTTTCTTTTATTAAAACATCACTTGGGTTGGCCAACAATTCCCAGACATGCTGCTGTTTTAATATTACAGAATTATTCTAACGTTATCCAGCAACAGGTAGATGAGATAAGACAGCGAGATTAACAAAATTAAAATGAGTGTAATTATTGGTCTAGGCTTGAGAGATTGGGTTTCCATGGTTAACTTCTCTCCTTAAGGTCCTATAATTTCGTAATTGTATCCTTCTCTTACTATGTTATTGTACCCATGTGGTATTATACTATATGCTGCCGGTTTATTGGGCTGCCTGCAAACTTAATTCTATTATGTACCATCGATAAAAGTAGCCTATACGATTTACTCCCTTTCAAAAGATTTGAAAAAGAAAAAAAAAAGGGGCGGGGATGATAAACCAGTTCACCCCCACCAGCTAATTTCATCTTAGGACTGAGAAGCCATCTGTCAAAAAGTTATGAAAAGCCCATTTCAGTTTTTCTATGAAATGCTAAGGTTTCTTATTTGGCTTGAGCATATTGGGTGGCATTCATGCCAGGCTTGGAGGCTCACTCAGGCCTGGCTTTCCTTGGACCACGATAACAACTCTCCTCTCTCTAAAACTACGGTGCCTCATAAACTTTTAATATGGGGTCTGACTACACCCCCCTTTTCCTTGGAATGCAATGCACATGTAGGTGATTAGTTTGCTACTTGCTTTGAATTACACATGTCTGCCCTTGTTAGCTGTAGTGTTCCCAAGATTTTTTTTGTAACTCTTTGAACTATAAAAACCTTGTCTTCCCTGAGAGCGGGGCTGACCCCAAGCCCAGTGTTTGGGAGGGGGCAGCCTGGCAGAGTCTTCTTTTGTGTGTATACAATTATAACTTGCTTTAATTAAAATTGGAGTTTGGTGGTCTTTTCTTTGCGTCTTGGATCAATACCCCATCCACCTGGCCATTAGGAAGCCTCGAGCAGAGAAGTGTGAACAACTCTCCTTGGCTCTCATTATTGGGGTCCCCTTCTGTGTACAATAACTCTGGTCGGAGAGAAATGAATCAGAGGCTCTGGAAAGGAAAGCTCTAACGCTGGACTGTTACATCTTCAAGCCGAGCTCCAAATCCTCTCTCTAGCAAGGAGTGTTAGATGGACATGAGCAGGGGAGGTGGGGGAAAGGAGATCCAGGCTGCACCCACTTGGGCAGCACGCAAACTGGCCCGGGACCACCTCCTTTGCAGTCAGGGACAAGCTCCCTACCAATGCTGAAGAAAATGAAGTGCAGGCCACACTGGGGGGACAATTGCCAACGTGAGAAAAACCAGAAAACCGAATCTCACTTACACTTAGGCTGGAAACCGGGTTGGAAACGGCCCCCCATTGAATAATTCATGGCCATGGGAGGCTTCCTCAGCCCGGCCATAAACACCCCACAACCCAGAAGTTGTGGGCGTTGCCTTCTCTTTTGAGGACCGGACCACTCCCGGCTTTTCATTTTGCTAAATAACATCCTTGAAACAGTGCCTCTTGACTGAAATTCATTTCTTTTGGACGAGAAGAACGGGATCAGCTCATCACCCCTAACAGGAGCTGGTCAAGTTAACAAGCACGGGTCAGGTTGAGAGAGAATATACATGCAGAAGCACCCAGCACGGGAATCCTGATGAACATCTGGAGCACAGGAGAGAATTGCAACTGGGAGAACGTATAGTGAGGGGACAGGGGAGGTCTTAGGCTGTGAAACAGAAAGCCCCTTAGTTAGAACAAAAACAAATGGGACACAATAGTATAACTAGGGTTCAAGTTATTAGAGGTGTGGCGTGTGTGTGGTGTGTGTGTGTGTGTGTGTGTGTGGGGGTTTTGCTTGTTTTACTTGGCGAGATCTCCGTTAAAATAAAAAAAAAAAAAAAAAAAACACTTCACCAGAGCAGCAGCAAAAGCAGAGGAATTGATCTTTTCTCAGAGGTTTGGAGTTGAGGGCGGAAGTTTCCGGTGGCCCAGCAGGTTATGGGGAGGAAAAACCAAAAGAAGGAAATGGGCAGGGACATGGGGTTCCCGGGGGTGGGGGGGAGGGCCACCTTGAGGGTCTGTGTGGAGAGAGGAGATGAGAGAGAGATTTTCAGCTGCTATGTGAGTGTCATTTTTGTCCCTTTGCAGGGGGTGGTATACTCAAACAAGCCATGATTTGGACTCCTAGTCTCTTTGGCTATAGACTCCTACTCTTTTTTTTTTTTTGGATTTTTTTATTATTTATTTACTTAGTCATCATGCAAAGTATCAGTTCTTTTTTACATACAAATGCTTGTATACAAAAGTATCTAAGTACTTTCAGTCTTCAATTATGCATTTAGGATAATGTTATCCATCTCATTCAACCACCAATTTTTTTCCAACCCCCCCTTACTCCCTCCCTCCCCTCCTTCGTTGACCATTCTTGTGTTCCTCTGATCCTATGTTAACCCCTTCAAACAACTCTGTGAAACCCCAAAAAAAGCCTCCTTTATATCAAGAGAAAACATTCGGTACTTGAGATTATTTTTGAGATTGACTATTTCACTTAGCATTATATTCTCCAACCTCATCCATTTACCTGCAAATGCCATTATTTTATTCTCTCTTTATTGCTCAGTAAAATTCCATTTTTGTATATATACATTTTTTCTATATCCACTCATCTACTGAGGGGCATCTAGGTTGGTTCCATAACTAGCTATTGTGAATTGTGCTTGGCTTATAAACATTGTAAGTGGCTGTGTCCTGATAATAGCTGTTTTTAAGTCTTTTGGGAATAGGACCAGAGTGGGAGGGATGGTATAGGGTGGTTCCATTCCATTGTCCAAAGAAATCTCCCATACAGGCTTTCCATAGCGGTTGCACCATTTTGCAGTCCCCCAGCAATGTATGAGATGACTCCTACTCTTTCACTTAAAATACACTGAATAGTTCCCCACGTCCAGCTTTTTTTTTTTTTTTTTTTTTTTTTTTTTTAAGGGAGAGCTCTCAAGGGTTTAAAGACATCCAGTTTTTCTGAGAACAGGGAAGATAAAGAAAGTAAAGTGACTTGTTGCCCTGTTCTGTGAATGGCTCTGTGGGTGAGTCACTTCAGGCGGCCTGCTCCATGTCACACTGAGACTGAGTAATATGCATGATTCCCACCTGTTGTCTAACCCAGATCAGCGTGGAACTTCCACACATTACCACCCAGACAGGGTGTAAAGTAGCAGTGACAGGCATGGCACGAGGGACCTTATGTGGGACAATGCATTGCAGAGATAGGACTTGATGCTGGAGGCCAGGTAGCTTTGAGGTGTCCCTGGACATTCCTATTCCATTCCGGGTGAAATTGGGGATCTGCTTTATCCCAGAACAGTTTCTGGAGCCAATGAGCTCCATTCATCTGTGGAATCTATCATTTGGAGGAGACAAGAGAACCCAATTCTCTGTTTCTGAGATTTGTATTGGGCTCATGCAGAGATTTGTATATATAGAATGAAAATTTTCATAACCTACTTCTTTATTGAACACAGATTTAAATCAAAAGGGAATGAGGTGAATCAGTCACACAACTTTAAAAAGCACATTACATGTTTTTTTTAAAAATTCAGAAACTAAATTATTTGAATCTAGAGCAGGACCGTTGCAATGGCCTGTGAGTCATTGATGTCCTGTTTTGGTAAATAAAGTGTCATTGGAACATTAGGTGTGCCCCTGTCATTTAATATGATCCCTATCAGCTTTTCTGTGAAGAGGACCAGGGTCCAGTAGCTTAGGCCAGTGACAGAGAAGGCCTAAACTGTGGATCTCTGGCCTCTTACGGAAAAAAA
>JAKELJ010000604.1:0-20756 GCA_025594165.1 Tamias sibiricus
TTTCTATTAGGACTATTTCCCAGATCCGCCCCTCCTTAATAACGACTGGGGACAATCAGACATTAAGGTATCTACCAATGTTCCTGAGTTACTTTGGGGAATTTCTGATGTTATGGTTTTGCATAAGACCTCATATAATATTAACTTTTCAGGCCTTATTGAAGACACACCTATTTGCTTTACCAGAAATACTAAATTTACTCCCCCTGGGTGTTTACCAACTAGCATTGAATCACTTTATAGTGATTCCCCTTCTCAATCCAGGGATAAAGGAAGAGATCTTTGGAGGCTAGACATAACCCTTTTAGGGGGTAAAGAAGATAAAGAAATTTATGAAAATAAAAGTTTACCCAATAATATAGATTCTTGCTCAATAATATTACAATCCAGGAGGGACTTATATTGGAAAAAAAATGAAAGAGTACGGTTCTTCATTCCCTTATTGGATTGAATGTGGATTTGGATATCCCACCAAAGCTCGTGTTTTAAACCCCATGTCATCACAAACTGAAATTTTTGATTGGTCAATTGCCTCTCCTATTACTGATTGGAGAAATTACATTATGTCTAATTCTAACAAGTTTTATATGACCAAAGGTGTGCTTATTGATGGCTCAATACATAGATGGTCTTCTTCCGGATGGGTTACCCCCATCTACAAAAGTGAATTGCCTAATGGCAAAGGAATGCAATTTCCTAGCCTGTATAGGTTGGTTGCAGCTATTAATACAGTCACCTTGAACAGGCCTACAGCTGGACCTATTCATTATAATGTTAGAGCTTGTGTAAATGCCCCCCATGCTATATTAATTGGGAACCATAAAAATTATGAAGATAAGAATGATCAATGATGTATATTCTGTTGACTGCCAAAAATGTATGCTAACTAATTGTTTGCAAAGTATTATACCCAAAAATTAAAAGATTTGTTGCAGCTCTTATTTTAGGAATATCTGCTCTTATAGGAATATTAGGCTCTATTGCTATTTCTTCTACTGCTCTAAGTTAGAGAAATTCATACAACTAATCATGTAAATACTTTATCTCAAAATATTTCTGCAGCCATGGCTATACAAGAGAAGATAGATAGAAAGTTAGAGCTAGGATAAATGCTTTAGAAGAAGCCATTCTTTATGTGGGCAACCAAATCCAAAATATTAAGACTCATATGACAACTAGATGTCATGCTAACTATAAATGGATTTGCATTACTCCATTAGGTTACAATGAATCTGAGCATGGTTGGACCAAGGTTAAGTCCCATTTGTTGGGAATCTGGAATAACTCAGATGTGGCTCCAGATATTCACTCCCTGCAAATACGGGTGAGTGAAATTACCCATGCCCATCTGACTACTGATTCCACTGTGGATTTTGCAACAGATTTGTTTAATAATATAAAAGCTACAGTTTTTAATAGCATGTGGTGGTCCTACTTGATAAATCTTGGTTTTGCTATCCTGTTCATTATAATCTTATGCTTTGTTCTTCCAGTCTTCCTCGGACTTTTCTGGAAAGGCCTTAGAAACACATCTACAGAGGTCGCTGCCCTCAAATTAAAAGAAAGGGGGAGATGCGATGTTTCTCATCCGGGGATTTGAGCTCGACCCCAACCCGTTAATTCGGGGCTGTGAGTCTGAGATCTCCCCAACCTGGAATTGAGCTGACCCCCAACCTGTTAATTCAGGGCTGTGTGGGCCTAGTTCTTCCAAACCAAGAATCAAGCCAGGTGTCTGTCTGCTTATCCAGAAATCTGGGTTTTTCCTTGGTTATGCAAATGAGTTTGAGCCCAAGCTCCCTCCAAATGCCTGGAGGTCTGAGCTCGGCTCCTCTTTGCGGATGAGATGCCACTTTATGCGACCACCAAGAATTAAGTTTGTGTGCTTTCTGTCTGTACTCTTGATGTATTTCTATTGTATGACCACCAGGTTCTAATATATTTAATTATCTATAATAAAACCAGTTCAATGGCCCTGTGGAATCTAAAGCCAGAAACTAGCTAAGCCGGTAGGATGAGCCCAGTTGAAGTTTAAAGAAGATACTAGGGCAATATAACTTTATGATCAGGCATACCTAGAGTTGAAGAATTTTTAACATTAGCTTTAAGATTTTTAGAATACCTTCCCCTACCTATAGATAAGATTAATCAGGAGTTAGGATAATTGATCTTCCCTAGGTAATTCCTGAAACCTTTTTATAGTTAACTACTGGAAATTCTTTATTATAGTTAATTCCTAACATTCCTTACTGGAAATTCTTTATTATAGTTAATTCCTGAAATTCCTTATTGTTAATTACTGGAAACCTAATGTAACCCCCTATAGTTAATTACTGGAAATTTTTATTGTATAGTTAATTTCTGGAAATCCTTTATTGTAATCTTCTTTACTGAAATTCCTTTATGTTACCTCCCTAAGAAAAAATGTGAATTATTATGCTTGTTGGGATGTATAAAAAGCCATACTGAGAAAAGTAAAATTAGAACAGTAGAAGGATTTCTAAAACCTGGCTTGTGTGTGGATTATTTTCCTGTCGTCGACGTTCCCTTCAGTACCAAGCGGAAGAACTTAACATCTTTGCTGAAGCTGGCCTTCAGCAGTTAACAATCACTGTGAGCAGAACAAGGATCAGTTACAACTCTTTTCCTTCTTTCCTTGTTCCTTTTCCAATAGTGAATAGGACTAGGGGGAATATACCGTTTTTATTTCTAGTTGTACATATAGAAAGTTGTTTTTGGCTTTCAAGACAAGTTCTATTTATACTCCTATATGTATGTGTGTATGTGTACATGGAGAACAGCTTACATACATACTGTGAACACTACCATTAGCCTTGACACCGAAGCTGAAAAAAAAAAAATCCTCAGTCTGTGGACTTCAGTAACTGTGAACAGATGACAGTCACACTGCCTGAACATATTTTGTAACATCCTTAGGACACCACTATTTCTGGCCCAAATATCACAAATTAAAAACTGAAAAATATAAGAGCATCTCCTAAATCTTTTAGTATTTGTAATCAAGGACCTTCAAACATTGAAAATAATCAAGAGATAAACTGGCACTGAAAATGCTCTTTCTTGAGGATATTTAGCATTGGGTCCACATTCTAAATTATTATCATTTAAATTTATTTCTAGGGGCTGGGGTTGTGGCTCAGTGGTAGAGCATTCGCCTAGCACATGCGTGGCCCGGGTTCGATCCTCAGCACCACATAAAAATGAAGGCATTGTGTACAACTAAATAAATAAATATTTTTTAAAAAAAATTTATTTCTGTCCAATATAAAAAAAAATATTTTAGAAGTAGTCAAGTAAAGCCTAAACACAGAAGCTAATTTCTAATTTAAAAGCTCTATACCATCATAAAAGTCTAAGATATTCCCTAATTTGAGTCATTTGGGATATTACTAGGAGCATGAGCATGCATATACCCACAAAGAAGTGAGCTATACCAGAAAATGAGGCATTTTTCTTCTTAACTGCCTGACACGCCATATCTTAATGAAAACAAAAATTTTGCCACCTTCTCAACTGATCTAAATTTCACCTTGAAAATAACTGTAATGACCACTCTCTCAGAGTAGATCGGAGTAACTCAGGTTGAGAAATTTATTAAATAATGAAGGTGGTAAGCAAATACATAGAAGCATGTAATGATGGGTACGCAGTAAAGGAACAATTTCTCACTGTCAATTCTGAAGTCTAATAATGGGCTGGAAGTCCACGTCAGTGTGTTGGTGTACCAGTTCATTTAGTTACAGAAAAACTAAGAGAAGAAATGTCAAGGAACCATGTAATACCACTTCAAATAGTGAGGTAAGATCTCATTATTTGGAGGTAAGAACTATGGTTAACAATCTGACAGCAGACAAGCCATTTAACATAAGTATCTATTAAACTAATAGGATAGGACAGAATATAAATAATAGATAATAATTTGTAAACCCAAGTAACGAGGTAAGAATTTCTTCTAATTACACTTCTTTTTCCAATTCAAGATAATTAAAATACCAACTTAATACATATGCATAAAAATCACTGTACAGGAAATAAAAGTACATGAATATGCCTCTTGCTAAGGGACACATCCATTTTATCATCTGCATACTGTCCTTCTCTGATCTTTTTTTCCCTAAAATTTGAGAAATAATAGACCTTTCCTTATAAAACTTCCCTAATCCTAGCAGTTGTTACTTCTGGATTTCAGGCAGTACTCACTTGCCTTCCAATCCCCTAATAATACAACCTAACATGGCAGATACATTTTCTTTTCTAGTATTTTATCCAGAACAGTAGCACTGCCTTTTTTGGTCAATATTTAACCTTCTAATAACCCTACAAGAGAGAACAGAAGTGAAGTAACTGTAAAACAGGACTTCATAATTAAATATAGTTTAATTATAAAGGATCATAGGGTCCTGTACTGGCTTTTGGATCAGGTAAAAATAGTTATAAACATTTTGGGGACAAGTGTTAAAAACTGAATAGAAATTGCATATTCACCTTATACAACAACATACTAATGTCAAATGTCCTGAGTTTGGTAATTATTCTGTTGACATGTAAGAGAATGATCTTCTTAGGAAACATGTAAAGTATTTGAGGTCAAATGATTATGATATCTGCAACTTACTCTTTTTTTCCTATTTTTTTAGGGTACTGGGGATTGAACTCAGGAGCACTCAACCACTGAGCCACATCTCCAGCCCTAATTTGTATTTTATTAGAGACAGGGTCTCACTGAGTTGCTTAGCACCTTGCTAAATTGCTAAGACTGGTTTTCAAATCTTGATCCTCCTGCTTCGGCCTTCTGAGCTCCTGGGATTACAGGAGTGTGCCACCATGCCTGGCCTGCAACTTAACTCTTAAGTGATTTCTAAAATATTAGGATGGCAAAGCAAATATAATAAAATGCTAATAACGAATCTTGGTATGAAGACTATTGAATTTGTTTTATTCTTACATTTTTTTTCTGTAAGTCTACAATTATTTAAAAATAAAGATTCAAAATATTTTCCCTTCTTTGGCTAGAAAACATATTTCCAGGGTGTTTATATCTCTAAAATCACTTATCCTCTTCAGACTGGATCCTGTTCTCTGAACACCAGTGGTGTTGCTCACAGTCCTGGCTTGACCTCTTACCCTACTTTCTTCCTTGGCAATCTTGGTCTTTACTAAAGCTTGAACTCTAAAAATAAATAACAAAGTAAAACAAAAGATTCTTCAATTTCTTCTAGTCTTCATTTCTCCAGACAGCTGTGTGTACCCTGCATATTTTCACCATCCCATCGATTCATCCATAAAAGAGTTAAATACAAAAACCTTATCACTTTCTTCTTTCCAAACTAATTCCTTCACTAATACTTCCTACTAGTACCAGAATTCCCCAGTTAGGGTTTTTGACATTTTGAAGTCAAGTTTGTGTGCTTCCCTATAGTATTCAAGCAGCTGTAAAACCTTGTAATTCCTACCCTCTGGTAATTATTCCTTCTTCATTCGGGAACTTTCTAGTAATTTTAGTCTCTATCCAATTCAGCTTCTTTTCTCTGCTGTCTTTAAATATATTAGGCAACAATCAAATTGAACTATTCTTATTTATCCCACATATCCTGTCCTTTCACAGTGGTTCAGTATTTCCTTTAATTGGACTGCTCCCTTTTCCGCAGTTCTAAGTTTCTTTGTTTATTTCAATGAAACTCTGAAAAAATGATTCTCTCATGTGCCCCTCAAGGCTCCCCAAGTTTGGTCATCCCACCATCAAGGGTGTTTTGTTTACAGTCTATTGGATGTTTACCCTGATTAGGCGAAAATGCCTGAAAACGCCTGTGAGTTTAATTCTTAAATGGTTAATGCTAGAACTTTAAAAATGCAGAACAACACTTTAGTTCACAAGAGCACACTGTGCTTCTCTCCTGGTTCAAGTATCTCAAAGCTGAATCACTAGGTAGCAAAAGAGTTTCAAACTCACAGAAAAGCGTTTTAGCCAACTGGAAATAATTCCATGTTTCTTAGCTTGTGGGTACTAGGTTTCTTTGTGTATTTCAATGAAACTCTGACAAAATGATTCTCTCTTGTGCCCCTCATGGCTCCCCAAATTTGGTCAATCCACCATCACGGGTTTTTTGTTTAGAGCCTATTGGATGTTTACCCTGATTAGGCGAATTTCACTGAAAACGCCTGTAGTTTAATTCCTCAATGGTTAATGCTAGAACTTTAAAAATGCAGAAAAGCACTTCAGATCACAAGAGCACACTGTGCTTCTGTCCTGGTTCAAGTATCTCAAAGCTGAATCACTAGGTAGCAAAAGAGTTTCAAACTCACAGAAAAGCGTTTTAGCCAACTGGAAATAATTCCATGTTTCTTAGCTTCTGGGTACTAGGTTTCTTTGTGTATTTCAATGAAACTCTGACAAAATGATTCTCTCTTGTGCCCCTCATGGCTCCCCAAATTTGGTCATCCCACCATCACGGGTTTTTTGTTTAGAGCCTATTGGATGTTTACCCTGATTAGGCGAAAATTCACTGAAAACGCCTGTAGTTTAATTCCTCAATGGTTAATGCTAGAACTTTGAAAATGCAGAAAAGCACTTCAGATCACAAGAGCACACTGTGCTTCTGTCCTGGTTCAAGTATCTCAAAGCTGAATCACTAGGTAGCAAAAGAGTTTCAAACTCACAGAAAAGCGTTTTAGCGAACTGGAAATAATTCCATGTTTCTTAGCTTCTGGGCACTAGGTTTCTTTGTGTATTTCAATGAAACTCTGAAAAAATGATTCTCTCATGTGCCCCTCAAGGCTCCCCAAGTTTGGTCATCCCACCATCAAGGGTGTTTTGTTTACAGCTATTGGATGTTTACCCTGATTAGGCGAAAATCCTGAAAACGCCTGTGAGTTTAATTCTTAAATGGTTAATGCTAGAACTTTAAAAACGCAGAACAACACTTTAGTTCACAAGAGCACACTGTGCTTCTCTCCTGGTTCAAGTATCTCAAAGCTGAATCACTAGGTAGCAAAAGAGTTTCAAACTCACAGAAAAGCGTTTTAGCCAACTGGAAATAATTCCATGTTTTCTTAGCTTGTGGGTAAACTAGGTTTCTTTGTGTATTTCAATGAAACTCTGACAAAAATGATTCTCTCTTGTGCCCCTCATGGCTCCCCAAATTTGGTCATCCACCATCACGGGTTTTTTGTTTAGAGCCTATTGGATGTTTACCCTGATTAGGCGAATTTCACACTGAAAACGCCTGTAGTTTAATTCCTCAATGGTTAATGCTAGAACTTTGAAAATGCAGAAAACACTTCAGATCACAAGAGCACACTGTGCTTCTGTCCTGGTTCAAGTATCTCAAAGCTGAATCACTAGGTAGCAAAAGAGTTTCAAACTCACAGAAAAGCGATTTAGCCAACTGGAAATAATTCCATGTTTCTTAGCTTCTGGGTACTAGGTTTCTTTGTGTATTTCAATGAAACTCTGACAAAATGATTCTCCTCTTGTGCCCCTCATGGCTCCCCAAATTTTTTTGGTCATCCACCATCACGGTTTTTGTTTAGAGCTATTGGATGTTTACCCTGATTAGGCGAATTTCACTGAAAACGCCTGTTAGTTTAATTCCTCAATGGTTAATGCTAGAACTTTGAAAATGCAGAAAAGCACTTCAGATCACAAGAGCACACTGTGCTTCTTTCCTGGTTCAAGTATCTCAAAGCTGAATCACTAGGTAACAAAAGAGTTTCAAACTCACAGAAAAGCGTTTTAGCGAACTGGAAATAATTCCATGTTTCTTAGCTTCTGGGCACTAGGTTTCTTTGTGTATTTCAATGAAACTCTGAAAAAATGATTCTCTCATGTGCCCCTCAAGGCTCCCCAAGTTTTGGTCATCCCACCATCAAGGGTGTTTTGTTTACAGTCTATTGGATGTTTACCCTGATTAGGCGAAAATGCCTGAAAACGCCTGTGAGTTTAATTCTTAAATGGTTAATGCTAGAACTTTAAAAACGCAGAACAACACTTAGTTCACAAGAGCACACTGTGCTTCTGTCCTGGTTCAAGTATCTCAAAGCTGAATCACTAGGTAGCAAAAGAGTTTTCAAACTCACAGAAAAGCGTTTAGCCAACTGGAAATAATTCCATGTTTCTTAGCTTCTGGGTACTAGGTTTCTTTGTGTATTTCAATGAAACTCTGACAAAATGATTCTCTCTTGTGCCCCTCATGGCTCCCCAAATTTGGTCAATCCACCATCACGGGTTTTTTGTTTAGAGCCTATTGGATGTTTACCCTGATTAGGCGAATTTCACTGAAAACGCCTGTTAGTTTAATTCCTCAATGGTTAATGCTAGAACTTTTGAAAATGCAGAAAAGCACTTCAGATCACAAGAGCACACTGTGCTTCTGTCCTGGTTCAAGTATCTCAAAGCTGAATCACTAGGTAACAAAAGAGTTTTCAAACTCACAGAAAAGCGTTTTAGCCAACTGGAAATAATTCCATGTTTCTTAGCTTCTGGGCACTAGGTTTCTTTGTGTATTTCAATGAAACTCTGAAAAAATGATTCTCTCATTGTGCCCCTCAAGGCTCCCCAAGTTTTGTCATCCCACCATCAAGGGTGTTTTGTTTTACAGTCTATTGGATGTTTACCCTGATTAGGCGAAAATGCCTGAAAACGCCTGTGAGTTTAATTCTTAAATGGTTAATGCTAGAACTTTAAAAAACGCAGAACAACACTTTAGTTCACAAGAGCACACTGTGCTTCTCTCCTGGTTCAAGTATCTCAAAGCTGAATCACTAGGTAGCAAAAGAGTTTCAAACTCACAGAAAAGCGTTTTAGCCAACTGGAAATAATTCCATGTTTCTTAGCTTGTGGGTACTAGGTTTCTTTGTGTATTTCAATGAAACTCTGACAAAATGATTCTCTCTTGTGCCCCTCATGGCTCCCAAATTTGGTCAATCCACCATCAAGGTTTTTTTTGTTTAGAGCCTATTGGATGTTTACCTGATTAGGCGAATTTCACTGAAAACGCCTGTAGTTTAATTCTTCAATGGTTAATGCTAGAACTTTGAAAATGCAGAAAAGCACTTCAGATCACAAGAGCACACTGTGCTTCTGTCCTGGTTCAAGTATCTCAAAGCTGAATCACTAGGTAGCAAAAGAGTTTCAAACTCACAGAAAAGCGTTTTAGCGAACTGGAAATAATTCCATGTTTCTTAGCTTCTGGGCACTAGGTTTCTTTTGTGTATTTCAATGAAACTCTGAAAAAATGATTCTCTCATGTGCCCCTCAAGGCTCCCCAAGTTTGGTCATCCCACCATCAAGGGTGTTTTTGTTTACAGCCTATTGGATGTTTTACCCTGATTAGGCGAAAATGCCTGAAAACGCCTGTGAGTTTAATTCTTAAATGGTTAATGCTAGAACTTTAAAAATGCAGAAAAGCACTTTAGTTCACAAGAGCACACTGTGCTTCTGTCCTGGTTCAAGTATCTCAAAGCTGAATCACTAGGTAGCAAAAGAGTTTCAAACTCACAGAAAAGCGTTTTAGCCAACTGGAAATAATTCCATGTTTTCTTAGCTTGTGGGTACTAGGTTTCTTTGTGTATTTCAATGAAACTCTGACAAAATGATTCTCTCTTGTGCCCCTCATGGCTCCCCAAATTTGGTCAATCCACCATCACGGTTTTTGTTTAGAGCCTATTGGATGTTTACCCTGATTAGGCGAATTTCACTGAAAACGCCTGTAGTTTAATTCCTCAATGGTTAATGCTAGAACTTTGAAAATGCAGAAAAGCACTTCAGATCACAAGAGCACACTGTGCTTCTGTCCTGGTTCAAGTATCTCAAAGCTGAATCACTAGGTAGCACAAAAGAGTTTCAAACTCACAGAAAAGCGTTTTAGCGAACTGGAAATAATTCCATGTTTCTTAGCTTCTGGGCACTAGGTTTCTTTGTGTATTTCAATGAAACTCTGAAAAAATGATTCTCTCATTGTGCCCCTCAAGGCTCCCCAAATTTGGTCATCCCACCATCAAGGGTGTTTTTGTTTACAGTCTATTGGATGTTTACCCTGATTAGGCGAAATGCACTGAAAACGCCTGTGAGTTTAATTCCTCAATGGTTAATGCTAGAACTTTAAAAATGCAGAAAACACTTTAGTTCACAAGAGCACACTGTGCTTCTCTCCTGGTTCAAGTATCTCAAAGCTGAATCACTAGGTAGCAAAAGAGTTTCAAAACTCACAGAAAAGCTTTTAGCCAACTGGAAATAATTCCATGTTTCTTAGCTTTCTGGGTACTAGGTTTCTTTGTGTATTTCAATGAAACTCTGAAAAATGATTCTCTCATTGTGCCCCTCATGGCTCCCCAAATTTGGTCATCCCACATCACGGGTTTTTTGTTTAGAGCCTATTGGATGTTTACCCTGATTAGGCGAATTTCACTGAAAACGCCTGTTAGTTTAATTCCTCAATGGTTAATGCTAGAACTTTGAAAATGCAGAAAACCACTTCAGAACACAAGAGCACACTGTGCTTCTGTCCCTGGTTCAAGTATCTCAAAGCTGAATCACTAGGTAGCAAAAGAGTTTCAAACTCACAGAAAAGCGAGTTTAAGCCAACTGGAAATAATTCCATGTTTCTTAGCTTCTGGGTACTAGGTTTCTTTGTGTATTTTCAATGAAACTCTGACAAAATGATTCTCCGTCTTGTGCCCCTCATGGCTCCCCAAATTTGGTCAATCCACCATCACGGGTTTTTTTGTTTAGAGCCTATTGGATGTTTACCCTGATTAGGCGAATTCACTGAAAACGCCTGTTTAGTTTAATTCCTCAATGGTTAATGCTAGAACTTTGAAAATGCAGAAAAGCACTTCAGATCACAAGAGCACACTGTGCTTCTGTCCTGGTTCAAGTATCTCAAAGCTGAATCACTAGGTAGCAAAGAGTTTCAAACTCACAGAAAAGCGTTTTAGCGAACTGGAAATAATTCCATGTTTCTTAGCTTCTGGGTTAACTAGTTTCCTTTGTGTATTTCAATGAAACTCTGACAAAATGATTCTCTCATGTGCCCCTCACCGGCTCCCCAAATTTGGTCAATCCACCATCACGTGTTTTTTGTTTAAGTCTATTGGATGTTTACCCTGATTAGGCGAAAATTGCACTGAAAAGCCTGTAGTTTAATTCCTAAATGGTTAATGCTAGAACTTTGAAAATGCAGAAAAGTACACTTTCAGATCACAAGAGCACACTGTGCTTCTTCTCCTGGTTTCAAGAATCTCAAAGCTGAATCACTAGGTAGGCAAAAGAGTGTTCAAACTCACAGAAAAGCGATTTAGCCTACTGGAAAATATATTCCACATGTTTCTTAGCTTCTGGGTACTAGGTTTCTTTGTGTATTTCAATGAAACTCTGACAAAATGATTCTCTCTTGTGCCCCATCAATGCTCCCCAAATTTGGTCATCCCACCATCACGGGTTTTTTGTTTAGAGCCTATTGGATGTTTACCCCTGAATAGGCGAAAATTTCACTGAAAACGCCTGTGAGTTTAATTCCCTTCAATGGTTAAACGCTAGAACTTTGGAAAACGCAGAACAACACTTCAGATCACAAGAGCACACTTGTGCTTCTTGTTCCTGGTTCAAGTATCTCAAAGCTGAATCACTAGGTAGACAAAAGAGTTTCAAACTCACAGAAAAGCGATTTAGCCAACTGAAATAATTCCATGTTTCTTAGCTTTCTGGTACTAGGTTTCTTTGTGTATTTCAATGAAACCTCTGACAAAATGATTCTCCTCATGTGCCCTCAAGGGCTCCCCAAATTTGGTCCAATCCACCATCACGGGTTTTTGTTTAGAGCCTATTGGAATGTTAACCCCTGATTAGGCGAATTTCACTGAAAATGCCTGTTTAGTTTAATTCCTCAATGGTTAATGCTAGAACTTTGAAAATGCAGAAAACACTTCAGATCACAAGAGCACACTGTGCTTCTTTTTCCTGGTCAAGTATCTCAAAGCTGAATCACTAGGTAGCAAAAGAGTTTCAAAACTCACAGAAAAGCGTTTTTAGCCAACAGGAAATAATTCCATGTTTCTTAGCTTCTGGGCACTAGGTTTCTTTGTGTATTTCAATGAAACTCTGAAAAAATGATTCTCCCTTCGACCTTGTGCCCCTCATGGCTCCCCAAATTTGGTCATTCCACCATCACCGGGTTTTTTGTTTAGAGCCTATTGGAAAAATATTTTACCCTGATTAGGCGAATTTCACTGAAAACGCCTGTTAGTTTAATTCCTCAATGGTTTAATGCTAGAACTTTGAAAAATGCAGAAAAGCACTTCAGATCACAAGATCACACTGTGCTTCTTGTCCTGGTTCAAGTATCTCAAAGCTGAATCACTAGGTAGCAAAAGATTTCAAACTCACAGAAAAGCGATTTTAGCCCAACTGGAAATAATTCCATGTTTCTTAGCTTCTGGGCGACTAGGTTTCTTTGTTTATTTCAATGAAACTCTGACAAAATGATTCTCTCATAGTGCCCTCTCAATGGCTCCCCAAATGTAGGGTCATCCCACCATCAAGGTTTTTTGTTTACAGCCTATTGGATGTTTACCCTGATTAGGCGAAAATGCACTGAAAACGCCTGTGGAGTTTTAATTCCTCAAATGTTAATGCTAGAACTTTGAAAAACGCAGAACAAGCACTTCAAGTTCACAAGAGCACACTGTGCTTCGTCCTGATTCAAGTATCTCAAAGCTGAATCACAAGGTAGCAAAAGAGTTTCAAACTCACAGAAAAGCGTTTTAGCCAACTGGAAATAAATTCCATGTTTCTTAGCTTCTGGGGTACTAGGTTTCTTTGTGTATTTCAATGAAACTCTGACAAAATGATTCTCTCTTGTGCCCCTCACTGGCTCCCACAAAATTGGTCATCCACCATCACGGGGTGTTTTGTTTAGAGCCTATTGGATGTTTACCCTGATTAGGCGAATTTCCTGAAAACGCCTGTAGTTTAAATTCCTCAATGGTTAATGCTAGAACTTTGAAAATGCAGAAAACCACTTCAGATCACAGGAGCACACTGTGCTTCTGGCTCCTGGTTCAAGTATCTCAAAGCTGAATCACTAGTAGCAAAAGAGTTTCAAACTCACAGAAAAGCGATTTAGCCAACTGGAAATAATTCCATGTTTCTTAGCTTCTGGGTACTAAGTTTCTTTGTGTATTTCAATGAAAACTCTGACAAAATGATTCTCTCTTGTGCCCCTCAATGGCTCCCCAAATTGGTCATCCACCATCACAGGGTTTTTTGTTTTAGAGTCTATTGGATTGTTTAACCCTGATTTAGGCGAATTTCACTGAAAACGCCTGTAGTTTAATTCTCAATGGTTAATGCTAGAACTTTTGAAAATGCAGAAAAGCACTTCAGATCACAAGAGCACACTGTGCTGCCATCTGTCCTGGTTCAAGTATCTCAAAAGCTGAATCACTAGGTAGCAAAAGAGTTTCAAAACTCACAGAAAAGCGTTTTAGATAGTGCCAACTGGAAATAATTCCATAGTTTCTTAGCTTCTGGGCACTAGGTTTCTTTGTGTATTTCAATGAAACTCTGACAAAATATTCTCTCATTGTGCCCCTCATGGCACCCCAAATTTGGTCATCCCACCATCAAGGGTTTTTTGTTACAGGCCTATTGGATGTTTACCCCTGATTAGGCGAAAATGGCACTGAAAAACGCCTGTAGTTTAATTCTTAAATTGGTTAATGCTAGAACTTTGAAAATGCAGAACAAGCACTTTAGTTCACAAGAGCACACTGTGCTTGCTTCTGTCCTGGTTCAAGTATCTCAAAGCTGAATCACTAGGTAGCAAAAGAGTTTACAAACTCACAGAAAAGCGTTTTAGCGCAACTGGAAATAATTCCATGTTTCTTAGCTTTCTGGGTACTAGGGTTTTCTTTGTGTATATCAATGAAACTCTGACAAAATGATTCTCTCTTGTGCCCCTCATGCTCCCCAAATTTGGTCAATCCACCATCACGGTTTTTTGTTTAGAGCCTATTGGATGTTTTACCCTGATTAGGCGAATTTCACTGAAAACGCTTGTTAGATTTAATTCCTCAATGGTTAATGCTAGAACTTTGAAAATGCAGAAAAGCACTTCAGATCACAAGAGCACACTGTGCTTCTGTCCTGGTTCAAGTATCTCAAAGCTGAATCACTAGGTAAGCAAAAGAGTTTCAAACTCACAGAAAACGCGATTTATAGCCAACTGGAAATATTCCATGTTTCTTAGCTTCTGGGTACTAGGTTTCTTTGTGTATTTCAATGAAACTCTGAAAAAATGATTCTCCTCATGTGCCCCTCATGGCTCCCAAATTTTTGGTCAATCCACCATCAAGGGTGTTTTGTTTAGAGCCTATTGGATATGTTACCCTGATTAGGCGAATTCACTGAAAACGCCTGTAGTTTAATTCCTCAATGGTTAATGCTAGAACTTTGAAAATGCAGAAAAGCACTTCAGATCACAAGAGCACACTGTGGCTTCTGTCCTGGTTTTCAAGTATCTCAAAGCTGAATCACTAGGTAGCAAAAGAGTTTTCAAACTCACAGAAAAGGCGTTTTAGAGCCAACTGGAAATAATTCCATGTTTCTTAGCTTCTGGGCCACTAGGTTTTCTTTGTGTATTTCAATGAAACTCTGACAAAATGATTCTCTCATGTGCCATCTCATGTGCCTACTCAAGGCTCCCCAAAGTTTGGTCATCCCACTCATCAAGGGTGTTTTGTTACAGTCTATTGGATGTTTACCCTGATTAGGCGAAAATGCCTGAAAACGCCTGTTGAGTTTAATTCTTAAATGGTTAATGCTAGAACTTTAAAAAACGCAGAACAACACGCCTTTAGTTCACAAGAGCACACTGTGCTTCTCTCCTGGTTCAAGTATCTCAAAGCTGAATCACTAGGTAGCAAAAGAGTTTTCAAACTCACAGAAAAGCGATTTAGCCAACTGGAAATAATTCCATGTTTCTTAGCTTGTGGGGTACTAGGTTTCTTTGTGTATTTCAATGAAACTCTGACAAAATGATTCTCTCTTGTGCCCCTCATGGCTCCCCAAAATTTGTGTCAATCCACCCATCACGGTTTTTTGTTTAGAGCCTATTGGATGTTTACCCTGATTAGGCGAATTTCACTGAAAACCGCCTGTTTAGTTAATTCCTCAATGGTTAATGCAAGAACTTTGAAAATGCAGAAAAGCACTTCAGATCACAAGAAGCACACTGTGCTTCTGTCCTGGTTCAAGTATCTCAAAGCTGAATTACTAGGTAGCAAAATAGTTTCAAAACTCACAGAAAAGCGTTTTAGCGAACTGGAAATATTCCATCCATGTTTCTTAGCTTCTGGGCACTAGGTTTCTTTGTGTACATTCAATGAAACTCTGAAAAATGATTCTCTCATTGTGCCCCTCAGGCTCCCCAAGTTTTGTCATGCCCACCATCACCGGGTGTTTAGTATACAGTCTATTGGATGTTTACCCTGATTAGGCCGAAAATGCCTGAAAACCGCCTGTGAGTTTAATTCTTAAATGGTTTAATGCTAGTAACTTAGAAAATGCAGAAAAGCACTTTAGTTTCACAAGAGCACACTGTGCTTCTGTCCTGGTTCAAGTATCTCAAAGCTGAATCACTAGGTACAAAAGAGTTTCAACTCACAGAAAAGCGATTTGTTAGCCAACTGGAAATAATTCCATGTTTCTTAGCTTGTGGGTACTAGGTTTCTTTGTGTATTTCAATGAAACTCTGACAAAATGATTCTCTCTTGTGCCCCTCCATGGCTCCCTAAATTTGGTCATCCCACCATCACGGGTTTTTTGTTTTAGAGCCTATTGGATGTTTACCCTGATTAGGCGAATTGTCACTGAAAACGCCTGTTAGTTTAATTCCTCAATGGTTAATGATAGATACTTTGAAAATGCAGAAAAGCACTTCAGATCACAAGAGCACACTGTGCTTCTTCCTGGTTCAAGTATCTCAAAGCTGAATCACTAGGGTAGCAAAAGAGTTTCAAACTCACAGAAAAGCGTTTTAGCGAACTGGAAATAATTCCATGTTTCTTAGCTTCTGGGCACTAGGTTCTTTGTGTATTTCAATGAAACTCTGAAAAATGATTCTCTCATGTGCCCCACAAATGGCTCCCCAAGTTTGGTCATCCACCATCAAGGGTGTTTTGTTTACAGTCTATTGATGTTTACCTTGATTAGGCGAAAATGCCTGAAAACGCCTGTGAGTTTAATTCTTAAATGGTTAATGCTAGAACTTAAAAACGCAGAACAACACTTTAGTTCACAAGAGCACACTGTGCTTCTCTCCTGGTTCAAGTATCTCAAAGCTGAATCACTAGGTAGCAAAAGAGTTTCAAACTCACAAGAAAAGTGTTTTAGCCAACTGGAAATAATTCCATGTTTCTTAGCTTCTGGGCAACTAAGGTTTTCTTTTGTGTATTTCAATGAAACTCTGACAAAATAGATTCTCCTCTTGTGCCCCTCATTGCTCCCCAAGTTTGGTCAAATCTCCACCATCACGGGTTTTTTTTGTTTAGAGCCTATTGGGGATGTTTACCCTGATTAGGCGAATTCACTGAAAACTGGCCTGTAAGTTTTAATTTATTCAAATGGTTTAATGCTAGAACTTTGAAAATGCAGAAAGCACTTTAGATCACAAGAGCACACTGTGCTTCTGTCCTGGTTCAAGTATCTCAAAGCTGAATCACTAGGTAGCAAAAGAGTTTTTCAAACTCACAGAAAAGCGATTTAGCCCAACTGGGAAATAATTCCAAGTTTCTTAGCTTCTGGGTACGAGGTTTCTTTGCGTATTTCAATGAAACTCTGACAAAATGATTCTCTGATGTAGCCCCCATGGCTCCCCAAATTATGGTCATCCCACCATCACGGTGCTTTTTTTTAGAGCCTATTGATATTTTTACCCTGATTAGGCGAATTTCACTGAAAATGCCTGTAGTTTAAATTCCTCAATGGTTAAAGCTAGAAACTTTGAAAATGCAGAAAAGCACTTCAGATTCACAAGAGCACACTGTGCTTCTGTCCTGGTTCAAGTATCTCAAAGCTGAATCAACACTAGGTAGCAAAAGAGTTTCAAAAACTCACAGAAAAGCGTTTTAGCACAACTGGAAATAATTCCATGTTTCTTAGCTTCTGGGCACTAGGTTTTGCTTTGTGTATTTCAATGAAACTCTGAAAAATGATTCTCTCATGTGTCCCTCAAGGCTCCCCAAAGTATTGGTCATATCCCACCATCAAGGTGTTTGATTACAGACTATTGGATGTTTACCCTGATTAGGCGAAAATGCCTGAAAACGCCTGTTTAGTTTAATTCCACAATGGTTTAATGCTAGAACTTTAAAAAACGCTAGAACAACACTTTAGTTCACAAGAGCACACTGTGCTTCTCTCCTGGTTCAAGTATCTCAAAGCTGAATCACTAGGTAGCAAAAGAGTTTCAACTCACAGAAAAGCGTTTTAGCTAACTGAAATAATTCCATGTTTCTTAGCTTGTGGGTACTAGGTTTTCCTTTGTGTATTTCAGTGAAACTCTGACAAAAATGATTCTCATCTTGTGCCCCGCTCATGGCTCCCCAAATTTGGTCAATCCACCATCACGGGGTTTTGTTTAGAGCCTATTGGATGTTTACCCTGATTAGGCAAATTTCACCTGAAAAACGCCTGTAGTTTAATTCCATCAATGTTTAATGCTAGAACTTTGAAAATGCAGAAAAGCACTTTTAACTTCACAAGCAGCACACTGTGCTTTTCTTCCTTCCCGGTTCAAGTTATCTCAAACCTGAATCACTAGGTAAGCAAAAAGAGTTTCAAACTCACAGAAAAGCGTTGTTAGCTAACTGGAAATAATTCCATGTTTTCTTAGCTTCCTGGGCTACTAGGTTTCTTTGTGTACTTATTCAATAAACTCTGAAAAAATGATTCACTCTCATGTGCACCCTCAAGGCTCCCCAAGTTTGGTCAATCCACCATCACAAGTGTTTGTTTAGAGTCTATTGGATGTTTACCCCTGATTAGGCGAAAATGCCCTGAAAACGCCCGTGTGAGTTTAATTCTTAAATGGTTAATGCTAGAACTTTACGAAAAATGCAGAAAAGCACTTCAGATCACAAGAGCACACTGTGCTTCTTTCCTGGTTCAAGTATCTCAAAAGCTGAAATCACTAGGTAACGAAAGAGTTTCAAACTCACAGAAAAAGCGTTTAGCGCCAACTGGAAATCTTTCCATGTTTTCTTAGCTCTGGGCACGTAGGTTTCTTGTTTATTTCAAAGGAGGGGGGGGGGGGGGGGGGGGGGGGATGAAACTCTGTCAAAATGATGTCTCTCATTGGTGCCCCTCAATGGCTCCCCAAGTTTGTCATCCCACACATAAACGGGTTTATTTTGTTGTACAGTCTATTTGGATGTTTCACCCTGATTAGGCGAACATGCCTGAAAACGCCTGTGAGTTTAAATTCCTTAAATGGTTAAAGCTAGAACTTTAAAAACGCAGAAAAAAAACACATTCAGTTCACAAGAGCACACTGTGCTTCTGTGCTCCTGGTTCAAGTATCTCAAAGCTGAATCACTAGGTAGCAAAAGAGTTTTCAAACTAACACCCAAATAGCGATTTTACCAACTGGAAATAATTCCATGTTTTCTTAGCTTTTGGGGTACTGGAGGTTCTTTGTGTATTTCTATGAAAACGCTGACAAAAAATGATTCTCTCTTGTGCCCCTCATGGGCTCCCCAAATTTGGTCAATCCACCATCACGGGTTTTTTTTAGAGCCTATTAGGATGTTTACCCTGATTAGGGCGAATTTCACACTGAAAAAACGCCTGTAGTTTAATACCTCAATGGTTAACTGCTCAGAACTTTGAAAATTGCAGAAAAGCACTTCAGATCACAAGAGCACACCGTGTGCTTCTGTCCTGGTTCAAGTATCTCAAAGCTGAATCACTAGGTAGCAAAAGAGTTTCATCAATCTCACACAAAAGCGATTTTAGGAGCCAACTGGAAATAATTCCATGTTTCTTAGCTTCTGGGTACTAGGTTTTCTTTGTGTATTTCAATGAAACTCTGACAAAATGAATCTCTCATGTCCCCTCATAGCTCCCCAAGTTTGTCATCCCCCTACATCACGACGTTTATTTTTTTACAGTCTATTGATGTTTACCCTGATTAGGCGAAGTTCACTGAAAACGCCCTGTTAGGTTAAGTTCCTCAAATGGGTTTAATGCTAGAACTTTGAAAAACGCAGAAAAGCACTATCATGATCACAAGAAAGCACACTGTGCTTCTGTCCTGGTTCAAGTATCTCAAAGCTGAAATCACTAGGTAGCAAAAGAGTTTTTCAAACTCACAGAAAAGCGTTTTAGTGCCAACAGGAAATAATTCCATGTTCTTAGCTTCTGGGCACTAGGTTTCTTTGTGTATTTCAATGAAACTCTGACAAAATGATTCTCTCATGTGCCCCTCAAGGCTCCCCAAGTTTGGTCTATCCCCACCATCATGGGTGTTTTTGTTTACAGTCTATTGGATGTTTACCCTGAATTAGGCGAAAAATGCCCTGAAAACGCCTGGGAGTTTTTAATTCTTAAATGTTAATGCTAAGAAACTTTAAAAAACGCAAAACAACCACACGTTAGTTCACAAGAGCAACATCACTGTGCTTCTCGTCCCTGGTTCAATTATTCTCAACAGCCTGAAAGCCACTTGGTATGCAAAAGAGTGTTCAAAACTCACAGAGAAAGCGTTTTAAGCCATCTGGAACATAATTCCCAAAAAGGTATTTTTTCTTAGCTTCTGGGTATCTAGGTTTTCTTTGTGTATTTCAATGAATCTCTTGACAAAATGATTCTCATCTTGTGTCCCCTCATGGCTCCTTAAGTTTGGTCCCCAATCCTCACCCATAACGCGTTTTTTTGTTAGAGCCCTATTGGATGTATTTACCCTGATTTAGGCGAATTACACCACTGAAAAACGCCTTTTAGATTAATACCTCAAGTGGTTAATGCTACAACTTTTGAAAATGGCCAAAAAATGCTTTTCCAGAAAGCACTAGAGCACACTGTGCTTTGCTGTCCTGGTTCAGGAAAAGAGTATCTCAAAGCTGAATCACTAGGTAGCATAAGAGTTTTCAAACATCACTGAAAAGCGATTATTAGCCAACTTGGAAGATAAGTCCATGGTTCCGGAGCTTCTGGGTACTAAGTTCAGGTTTTCTTGTGTATTTCAATGAAACTCTGACAAAATGATTCTCTCTTGTGCCCCTATGGCTCCCCAAATTTTAGGTCATACCCACCATCACGGGTGGTTTTGTTTAGAGTGCCTATTGGGATGTTTACCCTGATTAGGCGAATTTCACTGAAAACGCCTGTAGTTTAATTCATACAATGGTTAATGCTAGAACTTTGAAAATGCAGAAAAAGCACTTCAGTTCACAAGAGCACACTGTGCTTCTGTCCTGGTTCAAGTATCTCAAAGCTGAATCACTAGGTAGCAAAAGAGTGTTCAAAATCACAGAAAAGCATTTTAGCCAACTGGAAATATGTCCATGTTTCTTAGCTTGTGGTACTATTTTTCTTTGTGTATTTTTATTCAATGAAACTCTGACAAAAATGATTCTCTCTTTGTGTCCCCTCATGGCTCCCCAAATTTGGTCATCACACCATCATGGGTTTTTTTGTTTAGAGCCTATTGGATGTTTACCCTGATTAGACGAATTTCACT
>JAKELJ010000605.1:0-20666 GCA_025594165.1 Tamias sibiricus
ATTTTAACTTTTTTCATTTGCAAGTTAATATATATTTCACTATATAGATTTAAAGTATGTTAGAAATTTCTTCTTGTACAAACATCCATGCAAAATAGACCTTGCTAAAATAATTGTCATATGGATATGAGTGTATAATAAAAATCATCAGTTGTCTTTGCCAAGAGGAAACCCAAGTATCTTTACTCTTTCATCAGGACATAGTGACAAATGTTTCAAGCCCAGAAACATCCAGGGGACCATCTCTGGCCCCATGTATGGCCCTGACAAAGCTCCTTTGTGAATATTGAGCTGATCAGTGTAAAAAAAACAGCTGCATATTGGGTGTCAAAAGTGTCACTGAACTAAAGGCTGACTTTTCCCCCCAGACCAAAATATGTGTGATTTTAACATCTGAAACAAGAGAATGGATGTAAGTTGGTGAATGTTTATTTAAACAATCAATTCATAGGCTTATAAATATTAATGTGAATAATATATTTTATTAAATCTTTGATTCTGCCATTGCTTTTGCTGATGCATAGAAAGAAAATAAAGAAAGGAAGCTCAAGAACTCATAAAAATCTGTACAATGTGAGGCTTTGTTATAAATGGGCTTCATGTAGATGGAAGAAGTATCTACATAAGCAGAATGAAGAGAAATTAAATACTCAATTTTATTGAGTTGGTTTTCACTCTATATGGCGGTTTTTATAAAGGTGATGACCTTAGGAAAGAAAATTGCAGACTATAAATCATTTTGAATATACACCCAGGGCTAAAGTAGAATATCTTGTGTACTTATTTATATTTTTTCAGCAGGAGATAATTCACCAAATGATTTTAGCAACCTGTATACTAAATAAGTTCCACCATCTCTTATAAAACTTTTATTTTTTTAAAGAACTATGCACAAATGCTGTAGGTAAAATCAGGGCTTAAATGTAATACACTGTTATTTTCTCTTCAATAGTCTGGTTATGGGGTATTAACATCATTTATTCTCTCTCTACTCTCTCTCTCTATCTCTGTCTCTCATTATTTCTTCCAATGAGTTGGTAGTGAATGGAGGTTGAACGTTTTAGGTACAGTACATGTTCATTGTTGTGGAAAAGATTTTCCTTTATGTATCCTTCAAAGACAAGAGAGAACACTTCAAGTGTTCTAATAATATTTTTTAAAAAATCTGATGAATTCATGGATGTTTGCATGTAACCTGATAACTGTCAAAATCTTACAAAAAGAACATAGATGGAAACTGTTACATAGCCCATCAAAGATTTTTCTATTTAAGGCAGCTCTGATTTTTTTTCAAATTCTCTCTTACCTTGAAACAAAATTATAATCAAAGAGGATCCTCCCTGATATGGAGGGAATTATCAAGGGTCATCTGCTTATTCAGAATATTTTACTTCTCAGCTTGGCATTACAGTTATCTTTACTTTCATGAATAGTTAACTCTTCAGTAACAGTGAGGCTGAGATATTGTTTTTAAGGACTCACATCTTTTGGGAAAGTTAACTCAGAATGACAAGGACAAATAATGGTCAACTATAAATATATATATGATCCTTGGTCTATAGTAATAAGTACTCATGCTAGGTGCTGAATATGTAATATAGTGATAATAGGGATGATGTGAGCACTTACTTCCATGCTAAGCAGTATTATAAATGTTGCTGCTTGAAGCGATCCGCTTGGAGCAACGAACGCTGCGGGAGAAAATTTGGAGGCAGGATGAAAATGAAAAAGGTCTTTTTATTCTTTCCATTCTCTTCTCCGGCTTCAGCAACCTCTGAACTCTAACCGCTCTGACTCCTTTCAACCAGCAACTTTCTTCTTCTCCTCCCAATCTCTAACCAACCTCACCCAGTTATGTACATATAGCTTTAACAAGGACAAGTGCTTACAGCTCGAGCTTACAGGTGCATCACACAGTGTTCACGGGCATACAAAGATTCTTGAATTATGTATTAAATATCAGGTGGAAACTAGAACATCTTTTATGGCTTTCCTCAGCTAACCGCAATCTTTAGCTATCTCCTTGATTATAGGCTCTTTCATTTCCCCCCTTTAGTTTTAAAAGAGGGGATGTTCTAGGACGTCCATGTGCAACTGACATTCTTACCCGTCATGGGAATAAAGGCTGTCCTGACTCCTGGCTTAGGTTGACATGCCGGCCACATTAGACTGTCCCATGCAACTGTGCCGTGTCTTAGGTTGTCCCCTTCTGGGGATCTTATCTGTCATAGGCTAACCAGCCATCCAATCGAGCCCTTCAGATCAACTGTGTGTTTACTAACACGCCGTCCCAATTTTTAGGAGATGTGCGTGGCTTTAAGGCGCAAGCCTACTGCTGAGGGAGCCAAGTTTTCCATAGCATATCAAGTTCTTTAAGCAAATAAGCTGCCCTTAGTTTCATCATCAAGGTAACGCACTGTGTTCTCTTAGACAATACCCGCAAGGCATTGTCCTGTAATTCCCAAAAATAAAGGAAAATCAAAATGTCCATAAGTTATAGCACATATAGATCCCAGGAGGCCCCATGCATGCAAAGCAGAGGCCCGACACTGCTTGGTGAGTTGTTTGATTGCTTGAGCAGCAGGGATGCTTGCAGCGACCGCGGTCCCCTGCAGTTGTAGCAGCAGCCTGTCTTTTTTATTTCTAGACACTGCCACCCGCCAAATCTTCAGGGCCACGCTACGACTAGAAACTCAAGCATCCATTATTAAAGGGAAAGGCAGTGCTATTCCAGCACTGAGATCAAAAGGTGAGCTGTCAAACTAAAAAAAGAATATTAGAGTAGATAAATAAAAGTTGATCTCTGCTCACACACATTGCTGCTTAACTCCCCACAAACATAAGCTCCCCCGGCAAAATATCAACATTCAGAAATAATGAAAGAGAAAACTGAGGGTGTTTACTGCATTAAAAATAGATTAAGGAAAAATTAAAGGCACGTTGGAAAAATAATTTGTTAGCTGAAATCCTCGAGTCTCTGTATATATACAGCAATCCTATACCTGTTTGAAATAATTCAAATTAATTAGCTAATAGATAAATGAAGTTAATAACAAATAAACAAATCCTATGTCAAAACACCAAAATATCAGGTTATACAACATTATTCATATTCACAGCTGAAGAGAGTCCGCGAAGACAATTATAAATCATAAATTGATTATCATAATAATTGATTATCTAATTAGAGTATTCTAAACTTATATGAATATCTATCTATATATATTGATTATCTAATTAAAATATTCTAAAACTTATGGTGAATAGCTATCTATCTATATGTATATATAGATTATCTAATTAGAATATTCTAAACTTTTTTTTTTTTTTTTTTTTTTTTAAAATAATGAATTATCATTATTTGGATCTATATCTATTTTTTTTTTCATAAGTGCTTTGTTATTTGTGACGTCACACTAGACAGACACACATATAAACATATATTTGTGACATCACATTAACATGAAATTTTAGACAAATGCACAGACATAAAGACATATATAAAAGAAAAAAAAAATACAATTGTGTATACACTAAAGTATAGTGCTAGTAGTAACACAGCTTCTCACTCTCATGTGGCTTCATCAGTTGCTTGTGGTATTCAAATTTTTCTAAAGGGAAGTTCACAGGTGTCTGTCGTAATGAAGTATAAAAAAGGGATATAAGCTGCTGAAGATTGCACAGAAGAAATGGAGATATTCAAAATTTTCTAAAGGGAAGTCCACAGGTGTCTGTAATTTTTGCTTACAACTGCCATTATCAAATGTCTCAAATGTCCTAGATTTTTTTTTTTGAAAAATAAAAAAGGTCTTTGTGTTTTGCTGAGTAAGACTGGTGATTTTTATTAACATCTTGCCTTTTCAAAATATTTTTTTTACTTTATCTAAAGACTCCTTTACAATTTTTACTTTTTTTTTCCACTGGCAGTCTAAAAAGAATATATCAAAAATACCACAATCTTTTATATTTTGCTCCATTTTAAATCTGCAGTTAACTGTTCTTTTATTGGAAAAATTAACATGACATGTTTCTTCAGCTTTCACAACTTCCAAACAAGTTAAATCTGATACACTTTCTTTAAATTGTGTGCTTCCCTCCTTAATAAACTGGCTGGCGTAGCTTGTGATCTTATATTTTTTTTTTTTTTTTTTTTTAAATTTTTGTGCTGATCAGCACATGCCAAGTCATTTTCATCTTTATGAACAGAAACTGTATCATTTTTACTTGAATCACTGTTGATCAGATTCTTCTAATTTATAAGTTATTTCTCTGGTCATTAGCATACATTTATCATCATTTTCTGTGTTTTTCATGTAATTTTCAGTATTTTCTTCAATTCAAAATGTGAGTAGTCATTTCTATATTATTTTGTAATATAAGTTGGCATTCATTTTTTGCTTATATTTTTATCATCATTATGACTTTCTATCTTAAACATTGAAACTATAGAATCATGGACACTTACTTGAAGAGAAACTTCTGGGATCTACTTCTGCATAAGTCTCACTCTATATGTTCATGCATTTTTTACTTTCAAAGACATATTTAATGTATTGAGATGTTTAGTTTGTCCATATAAATCGTTGCATTAGCCTGGGTAACACCCCAGTCTCATTAGAAAACACCTTTTTCTCATTATTATTCAGAGAATTCTGCATTTCTTCACACTTTGGGACAGTTGTTATCTCACATGCTAATAAATTCAAGCCCTTTACAGTCCTCTCTGTCCTTTTTTCTTTTTTAATTTCTTTTTTTGTTCTTTTTATTGGAGACTGAGCTCCCAGAATCGCTTTTTATGATTCCTCTTCACTACTACTTTCATAATTCCTAACCGGCTTAGTGGAGGAGGCCCTTACTTTCACCGTTATTTGGCTCCTTCTTATTACTATCACTTTTACCGGTATCCTGAGTTTCAGCTTCTAAGGAGAGTACATACTCCTCGGCTAATTTCAATAAGTTTCTGATGGCTTTTGCAGCTTTTACTTTTGAATTTACATTACTACTCTTCTTGCTGGTCTCAACTGAGTCAGAGGCTATGCTTTCTTGTTCACTTTCCTCACTATCCACTGAGTCTGCAATGTCAAAAAATTCATCCATTGCTTTTATTATCCAACCGTTTGTTTATTTTTGCTACCTTTTTAAAAAATTTTCTTATTTCTTACCTGCCAACCGAACTCCTGTATGGGCCACCACTTGTTCCTGCCTGAAGTGATCCGCTTGGAGCAAAGAACGCCACAGGAGAAAATTCAGAGGCAGGATGAAAATGAAAAAGGGTCTTTTATTCTTCTTCTCTCTCCAGCTTCAGCAACCTCTCGAACTCTAATAGCTCTGACTCCTTTCAACCAGCAACTTTCTTCTTCTCCTCCCAAATCTCTAACCAACCTCACCAGTTGTAATACATATAGCTTTAACAAGGACAAGTGCTTACAGCTTGAGCTTACAGGTGCATCACAACAGTGTTCACAGGCATACAAAGATTCTTTGAATAATGTATTAATATCAGGTGGAAACTCAGAACATCTTTTATGGCGTCTCAGCTAAACCGCAATCTTTAGCTATCTCCTTGAAGTACAGGCTCCCTTAATTATAACACCTTTACAGATCTTAAACTCACTTGAGCTTTCAACAACTTTGTAAGATACTATTAATATTCCCAGTTTCATAGATGAGAAAACTGAGGTACATAGGGTCTGGTAATGTGTTGAAGTTTGTACATCTAATATATGGGCAAAGTTAGAATTTGAACTTGACATTTTTGTTTTAACATTCATGTTTCTGTATAATAATAGCATTTTCTAGAGCACCTGCCTATGCTGTTTGTTAAAAATTCAGTATTATGGGGGCTGGGTTGTGGCTCACAGTGGCAGAGCACTCGCCTAGCATGTTGTGCAACCCGGGTTCAATCCTCAGCACCACGTAAACATATAATGCATTGCATTGTGTACAACTAAAGTAAATAAATAAATATTTTAAAAATTTAGTATTACTTTTTAATGTAACACCAAAACAGAATGAAATAGCAATTTCTCAAATATTGCTATATGATAAGCCAATGTGTCAGGGGAAAAAAATTCATTTTCCTGGAAAATAACTCCTACCGATATCTTATCTTAAGATCAAATGAGGTTTTCTGCCCTCCCTTGGACAGGAGGAAGATGTTATAACAGAGTGGCCACCAAAAAAATGACATTAAGTGGACAAGAAAACTGAGATGAAACTCCTTGCTTTGTGATTCCACAGTCAAGTAGAATGAAGAGACACATTTTATAATGTTCTTTTCAATTTCCCTAGCAACCAGTTTTCTTCTTTTATAATGCTTTTTTTGTGAGAAAACAATTCTTGAGCTTTTTCTTATTTCTAATTCTTTCCCCCATTTAGATTATACTCCTTTAGTCTCTTTCTGTATTCTTAGAAACCAATTTTCTAAGATTATTTTACTCCACTTATCAAAGATAACATTTTTAAATACAATTAAAATGGCATTCCTATTTGAACCTGTAGAAATAATGTGTGTGCACCTAGATATTGCCATGCTCAGAGGAGAATAATCTCCCGCTGTTTTGGGATTATTCTGATGCCAAACCCAATGAGCTAAATGAAAGAAGGTGACCCTTCATTTCCAAGTTTAATTATCACTCTCACCAGTTTCCCACATCATTCTCAAGTGCGTGGCTGCCAACTTTAATGACAGGGATTGGATAATTCAACCCAATGTGGCAGCTTCTAAGCTAATTTTTCTTTTTCTCTCTGAAAAAGAAATTGTGCTGGGGGCAGATAGGCTGGCTAATATCAGCAGCTGGTATCTGTTTCCAGACAGGGGAGACACCAGTTGACCACAAACCATAAGGAGACAGTTAAAAAATAACTTAAAGGTAAGGAGGACTCTCTGAAATGTCATGCAAGGGCTTGTTTCTTAACTATCACAGAGTTATAACAATGCCTACAACTCATAGGAGACCCTCTGCTTGCTTTAAAGGTTTCCTTTTATTTATCTGTGAATTAAATTTTGCACGCTGATCATTGTAGTGACAATTTATTGCGAACAGTTTTTGTTCCTAGGTGAGATTGTTTTTTGAAAAGCTTATTATGAAATATTACTGTATATAATAGGGCTTACAGAAGTCAATTTTAAGTGAATCCTTTCATTCTTCATTGCAAAAAACGTTATAAGTCATATATTTTAGGCTTGAGAAAAAATTGTACCAAAATATACATTCTGTGCTTGGTCTGAATGCACTGAATTAGCAAGCAAAAACTGATATTTTCTATCATTTGTGGCTACTAAAGTAAGAGTTAGGGGAAAGGCAGAGATTCAGGGATAGACAGGAATGATGGCTTTGTTAGAGGAATTAATAGAGGGAAGAACAATTGATATGTAAATATACGTCCATTACAATATCACCTCATTGCTGCTGAAACCCTTTCTCAGTTAATTACTGAGAGATCAGCATTACATACATTTAGCTTCAAAATGACTTTGAAGAAGTTGATCCCAACAGCATTCCTAAAGGTATTTTCTTGACCAATACCCTCTAACTAAATACAGAGTCCTTTGCCTTTTGTGTTTATCATGGACTCTGTTGGCACTCTGGGGAAGCCCAAGAGCCTTCTCTTTTAAGAATAGTGGTTTTGAAAAGCATAGGATAAAAGTTCTTAAGTTTATGAGGGATTCCTATGATATAAAAATAAAATTTGCATTTTAAAATAAATGGGGTATTATGCATGTTATTCTTTAAGAACTAAACAACAGTTCTATGGTTTACTAACTACTGCGATTTTTATATGTAGTATGAGCATAAATGCTTGACTTATCCATAGCAACCCTTACAATGACTTTCTGTGATTTCTACCTGTGCAGGGTTATAGATTATCAATAATACTACTTGAGTTTGTTGCATTCATATTTGAGTAATATGAAATTTCAGTGGAATATTAGTAGAAAAGAAAGGTCATTTTTTTCCCAAGGATTTGCTCTATTCTATCAAGGGTTTAAAACCAAAGATTCAAAATGTTTTCTCTGATATATGGAAGCTAACCCATAATATAGGCAGGGGATAAAAAGAGAATAGAAGTTCAGTAGAGTAGATAAAGGGGAATGAAGGAAAGGGAGGGTGAGTAGGATAAGGAAAGACAATGGAATAAATGTGACATAACTTTCCTATGTACATATATGAGAAGAACACCACAGTGAATCTCAAATAAATATGCACAAATAGCAGAAAGAAAAATAGAAGGGGGCTGGGGTTGTGGCTCAGCGGCAGAGCGCTCGCCTCCCACGGTGCGCGGCCAGGGTTCGATCCTCAGCACCACGTAAACATAAATGCATTGCATTGTGTACAACTAAAGTAAATAAATAAATATTAAAAAAAAAAAAAGAAAAAATAGAAGGGAGCAGAGGCTCAAGGGAGGGAAGGGGAAGGAGAGGTACTGGGGACTGAAATAGAACAAGATATATTTCATGCTTTTATAATTATGTCAAAATGGATTTCTACTGTCATGTATAACTAAAGAGAACCAATAAAAATTTAAAAATGAGAAAATTATAAACAAGATAATACAAATTAAAACTGTATATTTTGCCATTATAAAACAAAACAAAACACAGTTCTAACCATGTGTGTGTCATACACCTGTAATCCCAGTGACTGGGGAGGCTGAGTCAGGAGAATCACAAGTTCAAGGCCAGCCTCAGCAACTCAGTGAGGCACCCAGCAAGTTAGAGAAACCCTGTCTCAAAATAAAAAATACAAAGGGTCTGGGATGTGGCTTAGTTTTAAAGTGGTAAAGTGCCTCTGTGTTAAACCACCCAAAACCAAAATGGAAAAAAAGAAGGAGAAGGAGAAGAAGAATGCAGTTCTAGTCTCACATTAGAATCTCTTGTGAAGTTAAGAAAAAAAGTATTTATGCATAGGTCCTATCCTAGTTCAGCCTATTCAGAAATTGTGGTGTGAGTATAATAAATGTTCATCTAAGATGTATGTGTGTGTGTGTGTGTGTGTAGGTATATATATATATATATAATATATATATATGTATATATATATATGTATGTAGGTATGTGTATGTATGTAAATTTGTATATAGGTATTGTAAATGTATATTTCCTTTTTATAAAGCTCAATTGATTCTATTGCATATGGAATCAGCGTTATTTAAAGCCCTTGACATATTCATTAAACATTTATAAGTCTTCTATCTCAGAATGATTTGCTAACAGCATTTTGCTTGTGCCAGGCACTGTACTTCATGTAATTGTATTATTTTGAAGCACAAATGCAGATTTTTTTCCCATTTTTTAAAAACATATGAAGTAGGCTGAAATTTAAACATAGTACATTACTGTACTGGCACTCCACAGGTAGTGTGTGAAGACCCTGGGACTGGAATCATTTTCATTACGCACTGAGAAGGTGTTCTACTTGGCCCTAAGTAAACTGAGAAATTAAGAATATACATTATTCCAATTTTTCCTTACCCACCATCCCCTCAAATGGGTACTTTCAAATACAGGACTTTAGAAAGAAACAAAATCTTTTTTATAACTGATAAAGGGAATTTCTGTCAATAGTCAACAAATTATCTTGTCCTTGGTCCCTGCTCAGGACATTTTATACCCCTGCCTGTTTTTACTTTGCAGTGATTTAACTGTCTGTAGAAAACAATGTCAGTGATGTGGTTTGGACCTAAGTTTAAACTGTTACTGGCCTTATTTTAAATCCCACAGTCAAAATAGAGAGGCTGAGAGATCGAGTCAGATCTAGGTATCTTTGGAGTGATGAGGATGCTCATTGCTTATTCGGTGACTATTCAATACCACATAACCCCTGCCACAGTTTTTAAAAAAAAGCTCCACCAAGGCTGACCTCAGCAAAAACGTGGGCATCCTTCCTATGAAAATTATTTATAATTAAATTCTACCTTAGAAATGAGTATTTTTGTTACTTATTTAGAAAAATAAAATTTAGTAACTGGTGAAACTATAATATTTCTGGTGTCAGCCCAGCAATGAACAATACAAGGGAGTTGTTAAACTTTTGTTTCTTATCACCAGAATGTATAAAACACAAAAAAGTCCCTGTACTGAAGGTTTGTTCCAGCTGGAATTTTTTTAACTTACAATTTTTGTCAATTTCTACATTTTCCCATGCTGAGCGGGGAGTTTTTTTATTTTACTTAATTAAATTTATTTAATTAAATTTTTTTATTCTTGTTACCAGGGATTGAACTCAAGGGCATTTAACCACTGAGCCACATCCCCAGCCTTTTTTACTTTTTATTTTGAGACAGATTCTTGCTAAACTGCTTATAATCTCAACTGAATTGCTGAGGCTGGCCTCGAACTTGCAAACCTCCTGCCTTAGCCTCTATCATTGCTGATTATAGGGCATGTGCCAAAGCACCTGTCCCTGCTGATTTTTTTAAAATAAATTAGAAAACTACTGGAGCAGCTACTGAAGGGAAGGCTGGCTTCACGCCAGAGTTTAGGGGAGATTTTTCCTACCATTGTCCATAAATTCCAAAGAATATATATACTTCATGTTCTCCCTTCTTCACCAGAATCCAGGATGAATCTTAATTCAGATTATC
The DNA here is from genome assembly GCA_025594165.1 of Tamias sibiricus. Taxonomy (NCBI): domain Eukaryota; kingdom Metazoa; phylum Chordata; class Mammalia; order Rodentia; family Sciuridae; genus Tamias; species Tamias sibiricus. Next base: position 10,588 of record JAKELJ010000605.1, read on the forward strand.
TAGTGATAATCATTTTATGGACTTTTACTTTGTTGTGCAGGTGGTGCTGGGGATTGAAACCATGGCCTTGTGCATGTGAGGCAGGCACTCTACCACCTGAGCTATATCCCCAGCCCTTCATTTAACTTTTTAAATGATCCATCTAGTTTACAAAAAAAATAAAAAACAAATTATTATAAAATAATGGAAATTTTTAAAATTAGGGTGGGAGAGAGTAAAATTAGTCTGTGTTCATTTATCCCAGCAAATATCTGTTCTAATCCTTCTGGAGATAATGTTATCTAGGAGATAAGAACAGAGAGTTCAGCATCAGAATGGATTTGAATCTCTGACTTGCTGTTTATTGCCACTCTGAGCCTCAACTCCTCATCTGCCTGATAGCAATACTACCTTTTCAAGTTTGTTCATAAAGATGAAATGAGACAGTATGCATAACATTTTGATATGTTAACAGTTAGTCACTTCTAGAAATTATATTGCATAAAATGCTTTCATTCATTTTAGCTTTTATTCCTACTTTAAAATAACACTTTAACATGATGTTTATTATGAAAGGGAGATTTAATAAGTCAGGTTATTAGCATGTTTGTAGCTCTTGAAGTATATTGAACTATTGTTTTTAAAAAAACTTGGGGCAGTAATGGTTTATATAAAAAGTATTATTTCCAAAAAACTTAACCAATTGAAAAATTGATGATTAACTAAGTATGCATTTTAGCAATTTTTCTGAATCTGTGTTCATTATATGTCATGTAATATCTAACGTCTTCTGTCTTATATTTTATTCATTACACTTCCTTACTTTACTACCACTTGTTCATTTGACTTCACAGCTTCCCATTAACACAACACTGAAATACTAACAGTTATTTTCTTGGTACCAGTATAGAAGCAAATAAAACAACTAAAATGTAATTAATTACACAAAAATGACAGTGAATATGACTCAGAATGCATAGCTATAGCTCTCCCAGTTCTGTTACTGATTTATGGCTTCATGTAGCCAGATATTTTCTTGAGACTATATCTTTCCTAGATCCTTAAAAGAAAATTTCAGCTGTAACCTAAATGGAGTAATGGAGGCTGGGTTTTAACTTCCAACTGAAACAACAAAAACTTATAAAGCAGATAGCAGTTTTTAAGATCCTGAACATTAGGCAGTACAGGACAGTGGTCACTCAGGATGGAAAACAAAGGAGATGAGCTCCCACTATTGCTCTAGAGAGTTTCTAGGCCTGAGTTCAAGAAACCAAGGTGAGAATCCAGAGAGAAGAGCAAAGAGAACAGCAAAGAGCTGCAGAGAGAATGCCAGGGATCTACAAAGGATCACTCCTGAGTATGCAGTGGGGTATAAATCGCTCATGCATATAGTGAACTATGAAGACCGAGGAAACAAGCTAACTGAAATGGAGTAGAGGGAATATTATTTGGTTTTTACATGGATCTGGGAACAGGGCTGTTTCCACTAGCCAGACTAGAAATTCCCATGATGACATCATTAGCTAGAATGCAAATAGGAGTCTTAATTCACTATTGGAGTATTATTAGCTCTGGGCTAAGCACTGATTTCACTCTGTGGCAGAGTGTTTTTACTCTGTCCCTCACAAGAAACCTTTAAAGCAAGACCTAAAAGATCAGGTTTCCAAGTAATTTCACTACAACCCAGAATAAAGATTGAAAATATTTCTAGGAAAACAAAAATATCTAGAAACAACCAAGATACAATTCACAATGTGTTTCATCCAATCAAAAACAACCTTTTATGTAATGAAGTAGGAAAATATAACTAATAATAAAAGGAAAGTCAATAAATTTAAACCTTCCTACACCTGACATTTTGCTAAAACTAACAGTTTACATTTAGTCTATTATAAGTATATTGCAAGTGTCCAAAAAAGCTAGAACACAGAATATGGATAAAAGACCTAAACCAAACTTGAAAACTATAATGAAGTAGATAAAAACCACACTAGACGTTATGAACAACACATCAGGCATTGCAGAACAAGGATTAGTACACTTAGACTTTCAATAAAAGTTATCAAAAACAAAACAGAGAGAAAGAAAGAGAGAAATCCAATCAATGAACTGGGAAAATAGGAGAGACCTAGTATATATGTAAATGGAGTTCCCAAAGGAGGCTAGGAGGCACAGAAAAACAAGTTTGAAGAATTAATTTCCCAAATTTTACTTAAAAACTACAATATCCCTTCATCATTCCTCATTGGGGATGGGGGCTGGCATAAAATAAGAAACTTAAACACAATTCCAGCATGAAAAAGAAAGAAAACTACACCAAGATAATAAACACCATAATCAAATTAATCAAACCAAGGATACACAGAAAATCTTAAAAGCAGTTGGAGGTGTAGAAGATACATTCTGCACTGAGGAATAAATATAAGGGATACTGCTATGATTTGTCATCAGAACACAATAGAAGCTATAACAGTGGAGCAACATATTTAAAGTGCTCAAAGAAAATAAAAAGATAACTGTCAATCAAGATTTCAAAATCCAGCGATAAATCTTTCCAAAATATAGGTGACATAAATAACTTTTTGAGCATAATAAAAGGAAACTACACTACAGAAAATTTGAAAATAAAATGTTTTACAGAGCAGAGAAATGATGCCACGTCAAGTATAGATGTACACAAAGAACTGAGGAGAGCCAGAAGTTGTACATACATGGGTAAACACATGTTTTTTTGTTTGTGTTTGTTGTTCTTATTGTCCTCACTCATTTTAGGATGGAATGTTATTTTAAAAAAATATGTTATACTAATAGTGTGGGGTTTATATGTTAAGGTAAAATGTGTGACAGTAGTACAAAAGTTTGAGGTAGGAATGGAAGCCTACTGCTCTAGGCTGCTAGCTCCATATGTGAAGCTTTATACTTGGAAGTAGACTATAACAACTTAAAGACATTTTACGAGTATCTTAAGTCACTGAAAACTCTAAAACCACTACTAAAATAACATAATCAAGAATTATAGCTAAAATCAGTAGGTAATAACCAAAATGTAGTCATAAATGAATATAAAAAATGCCAGAAAAAGAGAAAACATCAATAAAGAAGAAATAGACAAAGTCTATAGTCTTTGTCTATAGGTGATAGAGTTAAACCTAACTATCCAATGAGCTCTTTATACATTGTCTATACACAATTTTAAAAAAGGCAGAGATGTTCAATTTGGAAAAAAGAGGCTCAACTTTATGTTGTCTACAACAAATGATTTTAAATTAAAAAGATGCAAATAGGATAAAAATTGAAGCAAATGAAAAGATATTACATACTAATTCTAATCAAATAAAATCTCACTGTATTAACATAGACAAAATAGATATTAAAGCAAGAATATTACCAAGGACAAAAATCTTTGTTTTATAATGATGAAGTGTTGCCGTCGGAAAAGGATTTGCAGCCTGGAACAGCTGCGCCGTGGGAAGGAGCCCGGAGACAGGATAGAAACGAAAAAAATTCATTTATCTTTCTCTGTCTCTTGTAATTTCTAACACCACATACACACACTCTCACAAGAAACCAAGGCACGTACTCTTGCAAGAAACTACAATATATATACACAATAGCGTTAACACCGTCCGTTCTCTCTCAGGTCTCATCTCACGTGCCCGAGCAGGAATGGTGCCGGCCCGATCTGCAATCTCGGCTCAAGTCTCTCGAGGTCCTGGGCCAAGTCCCGCGAGATCCCAGGCCATGTCCTGTGAGACTACAGAAGGCGGCAATGCCCAAACATATCCATGGCCCGTAGTCAACCGCAAATCTTAGCCATCTTCCCAAACAGGGCTCCTGCATTTCCCCCCTTTTGTTTTAAAAGAGGTAATGCTCTAGACGTCTAATGTGCAACCAACATTCTTACCCGTCATCGGATAATCAAGGCTGTGCCCTTGACTCCTGTCTTAGGTTGATATGTCGGCCACATGAGACTGTCCCGTGCGACTGTGCCTGTCTTAGGTTGTCCCCCCTCTGGGGATCTTACCCGTCATTGGCTAACCAGCCATCCAATGGAGCCCTTTAGGATCGACTGTGTAAGATGACTAACAGCTGTCCAATTGTGAGGAGATGCTGCGGCTTTAAGGCGACAAGCCTTTTTGGTGATGAGCCAAAATTGCATAGCATATCAAATTCTTTAAACAAATCAGCTGCCCTAAGTTCCATCAAGTAACAACAGTGAGTTCTCTAGACTAAATACCCGCAAGGCATTGTCCCGTGAAGTCCCAAACAATGAAAGATCAAAACGTCCACTTGTTATAACACATAGATTTAGGAGGCCCCATGCATTCAGAGCAGAGGTCACACTGCTGGTGAGGTTGTTTGATGCTTGAGCAGCAGGGATGCTTGCAGGGACTGCGGCGATCCCTGCAGCTGTAGCAGCAGCCGTATTTTTTATGTCTAGACAATGCCACCAGCAAATCTTCAGGGCCCGCTACCTAGAAACTCAAGCATCCATTATTAAAGGAAAGGCAGTGCTATTCCAGCACTGAGTCAAGAGGCGAGTTGTCAAACTAAAAAATAGAATTATTAGATTAGAAAATATAAAGTTGATTTCTGCTCACACACATTGCTGCTTGAGCTACCACAAACATAAGCTGGCAAAATATCATATTTAGAATAAAAACAAAGAAAGACTGAGGGTATTTACTGCATTAAAGATAGATTAAAGAAAAGCTAAAAGCACTTTGGGGAAATAATTTGTTAGCTGGAACCCTCGAGTTTCTGCACACACACAGCAATCCTTTACCTGTTGAAATAATTGAAATTAATCAGTTACTAAACAAATGAAGTTAATAACAAATAAGCAACCTTATGTCAAAACACCAAAATATCAGGTTATACAGCACTAGTTATATTTTTCACTAAAGAGAAGTCCCTGGGACACCTATAAAACAAAATTGAAGGTACCTTCACTTATAAAATTATTTACCCAAATTGAATACTCTTAAACTTAAATGAATTAAAGTTATTTGGATCCATATATATTAATTTTTTTTTCACAAGCACTTTGTTATTTTTGAGGTCACACTGGACAGAGATGCACATACAAACCTATATTTGTGACGTCACATTAACATGAAATTTAGACAAACACACAGACATAAAACACATATATAAAAAGAAAAAAAAAATACAATTGTGTGGCACACTAAAAAGAGATCTCCTCGTCCCGGCTGGGAGGAATGATACTTAAGTTGTGACATATTTTGAAGGACTCTTTTTAAGGGAATCATTCCATATCTTTCATCTTGGTCTTCATCTTGGTCCTCTTGATTTTGTACCTTTTTTATTAATTTTGATTCCCTCAACAAAACTTCAACTTGATCCTTTTGATTTGGTACCTGCTTTATTAATCTAGATGGTATCCATAATGGAGAGGATTCGTGCTTTGGGAAAACACAAACAGATCCTCTCTCCCAAATTAATACTGGATCTGGACCCTTCCATGTAACTGAAAGAACATCCTTCCAGTAAACCAAAGGTTTACGTTGTTGGTGTGGGTTCCAATGTCTGTCTCCAGCAGAATAACCATCAGAGTCTAAAGTTAAAAAATTTAAAGTAAACAGGGCAATTGGCCAATCTGTCTTTAGGATTTTTCCAGTTTCCTTCTTTCAGTTTTAATAACATAACTTTTAGTGTGCAGTTTGCTCTTTTCAATAATGCCCTGACCCTGAGGATTGTATGGGATGCCTGTTTTATGGGATAAATGTTGAATTTTGTGCAAAACTGTTTGAAAGATGAGGATGTATATGCAGGGCCATTATCTGTTTTAAGCATTTTGGGGATGCCCAATGCAGCAAAAGCTTGTAGACAATGAGATGTAACATCTTTAACTTTTCTCCAGAATGTAAGGAAGCAAAAATCATGCCTGAGCATGTATCTATGGTCACATGAATAAATTCCAATTTTCCAAAACTTGGCTCATGAGTAACATCCATCTGCCACAAATGATTGGGCATTAATCCCCTAGGTTAACACCAAAATGAGGATTGGGCAAATGTGTCATACAAGATTTACAATCTTTTACAATTGTCCTGGCTTGCTCTTTTGTGATTTTAAACCTACGTTGCAAGGTGGTGCTGTTGACGTGAAACTGGGAGTGAAATAAAGTAGCTTGTTGGAACACTGAAAGTATAAATATTGTTTTTGTAAGTTCATCAGCCTTTTGATTACCTTCATGGAGGGGACCAGGCAAATTAGTATGTGCTCTAATATGGCCTACGAATAGAGGTTTTTTTCTTGCCCACAAAAGTTTTTGTATTTGATAAAACAATTTAAAGGCTGGAGTATGAGGTGGCAATTGGTCCTGCTAACTCTAATTTTGGGATGGCTTGCACAATATAGTGGCTATCTGAAAAAATGTTTATGGGCTGGTCCTCTAAAATTTTCCAGAGCTCTTACCACAGCTTCCAATTCCACTAGTTGAGCTGATTTGTGTGCAGTTATGTAAGTCATATTTTCTTTTGTAGTGACCTACTGCAGCAGTACCAATTCGAGGACCCATCTGTAAATACATTAAATGCCTTAGGAATAGGTTGATTTTTATTACCTGTGGAAATATAATAGGATGATTAATACAAAAAGATAATATAGGAGACTTAGGAAGGTGATTATCAAAATTGCAAGAGGTAGAGCATCTAGCTATAGCCCAGTCATTATTGTTTGAAGCATAAATAATCAATCTGTGACGATAAATAGGGAATAATAATAGTAGCAGGGTGAATGCCAAATATTTTAGTAGAAGTTTTTTTTTTTTTTTTTTTTTTTTTTTTTTTTTTTTTTTTTTTTGTTTTTTTTTTGTTTTTTTTTGTTTTGAAAGGTTTTTTGTTTTTTAAGTCCTTGAAGAATAAGTTTAGCCACCATGGAGGTATAAGACTCAATTATGCTTTTAGGAGACACGGGCAAATGTATCCATAATAAAGGCCCTTGTTGCCAAAATACTCCTGTGAGTGTATATTGTGAAGAAATAATAATCAATATCAGTGGTTGAGTTAAATCAAATCTGTCACAATGAGCTCCTTCAATGGCTTTTTCTACTAACTTTAAAGCTTTCCTAGCATCTGGAGTCAGTGTTCGTGGTGAGGATGGATCAGGGTCCCCTCGAAGGATATCAAATAAAGGTTTTTAATTGGCAGGTAGTAAGGTTTAGTGTAGGGCGAAGCCAATTAATGTCTCCCAGTAGTTTTTGGAAATCATTGAGGGTGGTTAAATGTTCTTTGTTTATTAAAATTTTGGGGGGTCTAACAAAAGTATCCATGATTTTAAATCCTAAATATAATATGGGAGATCTGGTCTGAACTTTTTCTTCTCCTATATATAATCCGTATTTTTTTTAAAAATTTCTACCACATCACTGAATATATTAAATAAGATTTTTGATTAGGGTGGGCCAGTAAAATATCATCCATGTTAATGTGGACACATGAGGTTTGGATATTTATTTTTAATGGGTTGATAGCCTTGTCCACATATATTTGGCAATATGGTGGGGGCTATTAGCCATTCCCTGTGGCAAAACCTTCCATTGATATCTCTGATCAGGGCCATTATTGTTAATAGAAGGAACTGAAAAAGCAAACCTGGGGCATCCAGAGGATGTAGGGGAATAGAAAAGAAGCAATCCTTTATATCAAGACTAATAAGATGGAAATTATTTGGAATAGCTACAGGATTCGGAAGTCCAGGTTGAGTAGGGCTCATGACTTGCATGGTTTTATTAATTTGTCTAAGATCATGTAATAATCGCCATTTTCCTGATTTTTTCTTGATCACAAATATGGGGGAAAATTCCAGGGAAGAGGTGGAAGGTTCTATATGTCCTGCTTCTAATTGTTCCTGAACTAGTAGGTGGGCTGCTTGTAATTTCTCTTTAGATAGGGGCCACTGAGGGACCCACACTGGCTTATCAGAAAGCCATGGTATTTTCAAAATTATTTTCTCAGTGGCCCCGAAGAAAAATGTCTTTTTCCTATATGATAATGATTTTTGATTTTTAGGGTTAAGCTTACCCTGTTAGATTTTCACATTTTAAACACCTGCAGGTTTGGTTGCAAGGTGTACTCCCATTTGTTGTAAAAAATATCTCTTCCCCATAAAGTAACCGGTAGGTTAGGTAAAACATAAGGCTGAAATGTTCCTTTATGTCCTTCATCATCCTCCCATTTTTAAAATTGCCGCACTTTTTTCTGGGAGGTTATTATATCCCAAGCCTCTTAAACTGGTTGAAGCTTTTTGCAGAGGCCCAGTGTTTGGGCCATTGACATAAATTAATGATGGGAGAATCAGCTCCAGTATCTATAAGTCCCTCCAATTCATATTTACCTTGGATTCTTATTTTACACATAGGCCTCCTTGTACAGTCTCGAACCCAGCAAACCATGGGTCTTGAATCAGTGGAACAAAATTCTCTATTGGTTCCTATTAAGAGGCATATTCATTTTAAAATGATTATGTAAATTTGGAAGGAGAAGCAACTGAGCAATTTCTATGTCCCTGATTAACAGAACTTTATACTTTGGGGTGAGCTAAGCATTTTATTTTTATTTCCCCTTTATAGTCTGAGTTTATTACACCTGGGGTCACTTGCAGACCTAATACAGCATTCAGACTTCACTCCGAGAATAAGTCCTTACAGTCCCTGAGGGAAGAGGTCCCCTGACTCTCTGTGGGAATCAGTTGAACCCCCCCATTTCAGGTGTTATAACACTATTTGGACGGTGGAACAGAGGTCTAATCCTACATTTGTTCCTGATTCTCTGGCAAGGGAGTGGATGGATAGTAGGGATCGACTGTCGGGGAAGCATCTGAGTGGATGCTTGAGGATACTCCTCCTCCAATGCCTCGTACATTTGTGGGCCCCGGGACATTGGGCCCCTGTGCCCCGTTTTTTGAATTCCTGGACAAATGATTTCACGGATGTCAAATTTTGAAAAAGCATTTATTGGCCCAATGATTTCCTTTCTTACACCTGGGGCAGCAACACTGGAGCACGGTATGAATTTGGTCTTATTTCTCTTTGGGATTTTGCCTAGAATAGCCCTGATTGATTATGATAATTTTGCCTAGAATATCCTGAATTTGATTTATAATGTCTAGGTTGAGCCCTTGTGAAAATTTTGAGGGGCAGCATCTCTTTAACAGCTGCTGCAATCATATTCCCTGTGACAAAGGCATCAATTTATATCTTTACATTGTTGTATATATATGGAAAGATTCCTTTTTTTATTTTTCCATGGCCTGATGGCTTCTTGTCAATATTTATTAGCATTTTTGTATGCTAATTGAACAACTAATGGCATAAACTTGATCAATGTCTCCAAAAACTCTACCTGCAGTTCTCAAAAGTCAATCAGCAAATTCAGCATATGGTTCATTTAGGTCCTTGAATTACTTTGGACAAGTTACCTTATAGATCCCCCAGGTCCTTGTACAGTTTTCCATGCCTTTAAGGCAGCTGCGTTTATCTGTGCATATACTCCTGGGGTATAATATTTTTTGAGCCTGTAACTCTGCGAATTGCCCTTCTCCTGTGAGCATTTCTATATTATGGTCTCCAAACCCTGCATCTGCATTTCTTTTAGCTGTTTCTATACAAAGTTCTTGAAATTGCGATTGCCAAAACCAAGTATTGTCCCCACTTAATGTTGCTTTACATAGACATTTCCACTCTGCGGGGGTTAAGCTAAAGGTGTTTAAGGGGTACTCCAGTATACTCAACATGAAAGGAGCTTGGGGTCCATATGTCATTTACTGCCTCTTTGCGATTTTTTATTGTTTTGAAATCTACTGACTGGTGGCCCCTCTGTCCATTTTCATATTCACATACTGGCAGTTCCCGATGTATCTGTGAGTTACCCTTGAGAGCGCATAAGTGCTCAGAAAGACTTTTTATTTCTATTTCTAGGGTATGCAAACGCCTAGTGATACCCTTCATATTTTCTGTAATGGATTCCACCCATGGGGGAGTAGAGGACACAAGTTCCTCCACTTGATGATCCCTTATCTTGGTCTTCCTTAATTTTTCCTTTTGTTCACTTTCTCAGAATCACTTTTACTTAATT
>JAKELJ010000606.1:0-20569 GCA_025594165.1 Tamias sibiricus
CTGAGAAGTGCCAACTCTGCTTTTGGAGTTTTGTGGAAGACATATATAGTTAAAAAGTATCCCCGCTCCCAGCAACCCTCTTGCAAAAGAAAAGAATGTGGTTTCCCACCAGGGCCCCCTCTTAAACACCCCAATGAAGGAAAATTCAGAGGTTCTTCAAAATGAGTTTTTCTCAAAATGGTAGTTGGTTGGAAGTGCAATAAAACTTCCACTGGATGTAAAAAACTCTGTCCTTGGTGGGTGGTGCTTGCACCACCCAAAGGAAAAAAAAAAAAAAAACAAAAAAAATTTTTAAAAACCATTTTATTTGGTGATCTTAGTGGAGATTTTGCCTTATGATCCAGCGAAAGGTTTACCCCCCACACACCTTCCATCATGAGGGCCACAGGCAGATAGTAGAACATCTGCAGGAGTTCCCCAAAACCCTAAACCGACTAGATTCCCCTCCTAAGAGTAACCTGTGTTTTATTGGTATAAGATTATGTTTATTAAATTTAGAATAGTAAAATTATAACAATCAACCCCCCCTTGAAAGAAAAAAAGATAAATAAGAATATAATTAGCCAAAAAAATGTCCCAGTTTCTTTTTTTCCCTATTTTTCCCCATAATTACAGGGGCCATTGGAAAATTGGTGGTTGAGGGGGTGTTGGTGTTTGTGTGTTTGAGTGTGGTGTTGGTGGGTTTGGTTGTGTTGGGTGTGTGGGTGGGATGTTTTTTTAAAATTGGTGCTGATCTTATCAAATAGGACAGAAAATCTGTTTTGGCCAAGACCCATTGAAATCCCAAAAGGTCTAAAAATTATTCCCCCAGTTAAGAATATGGGAGAGGTATAAAATGGTTAAAAATATACAGGTATTTATGCCTATGGCCCCCCCCTAAAAATGTCCTTGAAAATTCTTTTCCTGTTTTTGTCCCTTCCCATAAACCCCCAACCATACCCCTCAAGGAAAAGAAGCTCAATAATATGCTTATGAACAGAAAAGGCCATGTGGAAGAGAATGACAAACCAAGGTGGTCAGCCATCTCTCTTCCATGAGTAGGGGTACAATGCCAAATAGCAGAGCATATATGCTTAAAGGATCCCCAGCAGAACTCAGCATACCTTAGCCTAGCAAGTCTAAATTGGCTTACTCATAAACTGATCATTTCAATCATGAAATAGTGTTTGGTAGTTTGTTATGCTTGGTAGGTAATCAACAATACCTCAATGCAAACAGGAATGCCCAAAAACCACAACATGCTGATTGTCAAGTTAACTGAATAGAAGTAGGCAAGCAAGAAATACTGATTTCAATTTAATGATTTAATTTGAGAGTCCTATAAAAAGATCTGGGTTAGCCGAAATGCATGTAGACATGCAAAATTTATTGTTATTTAAACTTATACCACACCATACAACAAAAGATGAACCCAGAAAACCATAGGTAGCTTCAACGTAAGGGTTGAAGGCCCCAATATGGGCAAAATAAGATGTCTTATTCTTATCCCTTCACAACCTTAAATTCCTGGTTGGTTCCCCCCAAAGGGTTGGGTAGACAGAATGTTGCAAAATATAATGAAAGACCCTCCTTTCCTCCCTGGGGGTTTTTGCAATCAACCACCCCTTTTCTTTCCACTGTCCCCCTAATATCCTTTGCAACGGGACTTTAACGCAGAACCTTTGTCCCAGAATAGTAGCATGGGGAAGTGTATTGGCCCCCCCCTGCCTTTTGGGGGGATCATCCTTCCCAATATCCTCACCCCATGTGTCCTAATAGAAATAGTTTCCTTTTCCCTCAATGTGGGTCCCCAGGAGGAATAAAATTTTGGTAAAGAAGTCATGTTTTTTTTCCCTCACCTTCTGATAGAAAGGAAAAGGGGTTTTTATTCCATCATCAAATTACCCTTGAGGATATTCCAGGGGCACCAGAAGCCCTTCAGATGTTTGTGGTGCAGCCCAGATTGCCCCCCAACACAATGGTTGGGGGCCCCCCCCCCCTTAAAATAAGTTTTCTTGGGAAATGGTGGGGCCCCCTGGAAAAACTAACCATATAGAGAAATCAAAATTAGAAGTAGAAAATATAGTTGTATGAAATATGAAAGTTTAAAATGAAAAAACAAATGTCGTTTACCAAAAAAATTATTGGTTAGGTACCCCCCCCCCCAATTAATAAATTAGAAGATGGGATAACCAATAAATTTTGGCTAATGATGGTTGAAAAATATAATGAAAATACAACAGTAAAAAACCATAACTTTAATTAATATAATATAAAATTTTAAATCATTTTTTATATTAAAAACACTTAACTTAATTAATAAAGTTAATTCAGAGTTTATTGTTGAATTAACTATAATTCATTTAAAACTGCAATTTATATTAATTTCCATATAGATGAATTATTAAATAAAAAATTTATCCTTAATGGCACATGTTTATTTATTTATAATAACCCCTAAAAGGGGTGTTAGATGACAACATATAATTATCTCATATTTAATTACTATTTGGAAACCTATGGGCTGCTGTACAAAATTTTGGTCTACTTTTATTTATTTTCCAAAGTGTCCTAAGCCTGCAATCTTCAAAAAATATCCCAGAACATAAAAATGGGCATGTTTAGGTGCATACCTTGTAATTTCCCCACTTAGTTGATTAACCCATGGAAGACTAAAAAAAACATAGAATCAACACGCTTTAGGGCTGGCCTCCAGGTGGATTTTTTTAGTAGGAAGACCCCTGAAAAAAAAAATAACAATTTTGAGAAACAATAGGGGATTATTAGCTCCAGTAAAGCATCACTGGGGTTTTTATCCTCTGGAACCAAACCCAATAAACAAACAAAAACGCTCCGGTGAAGCCTAGAGTAAAAATGAGGGGTGGCAAAAATTTTTAGAAAGACCAGTTTGTCCCCCGTTATATTAGAGAGGCCCAAAGACCATATCTGGTGGAGTCCCCTATTCTCCCAAAATTTCAAAGAAAAAAATATCAAAAAAGCTTTCCCTGGGGGATAACAAGCACAGTGGTAGATACGTGCTTTTTTAGGTTTTTTCAAATCCCCCTAAATTCAAAATGGGAAAATGGCTGTTTTGTCAGAAACACAACGAACAATTCAAAGACTCAGAAAACTATTAAACTAACTCTGAGGTAAAAATGTTGTGATTTATGTTTTTCACTATTGAAATATGACCATCCCAATCCCCCCTGAAAGAGGGAAATATTTTTCCCAACCCACCTGGTCAGGGGAAGGCAATTTAGGGTGGGCAAGAAACCTTTTTCCCAGAATTCCTTTCCCTTACCTAGAATAAAATCCCCTCACCTCCCCTAACTTGTCAAAATTGAAGCCATATGAAAATAATTCCCAATAACTATTCCATTGCACCTGTTTATTTATCCATTTTATGAAATTAAGTCCCAAAAAATTTTCCACTTCTCAGTGTTTTACTTCACATATTCTTGCCTCTGGTTTTATTATACTGAATTTATTACACCAATTTCACAGCTTACTAACTAATTATTGAGGATTAGGGATGTAGCTAGAGTTGGTATACAGGTTCTTGCCCTGCTTGCACAAGGCCCAGGGGTTTCAATCCCCTGAACCACATAATATATCACATTTTATACAACTTATGTCAATATTATAAATTGTGTCCAAGGGATCATATGTTAGTGTGATATTTATTTACTCATTTAATTTTATGAACCAATTAACAATTCAGGATTAGGTGCCATTGAAGAGGAATGGAAATGCCTGGATACGCTCAGCAGCACTTTCTATATAGATGTGATGTTAACGATCAGAGAAACCTGGTCTCTCTGGGTGAGCAAAATTTTCAAGAATTCCTATTTTACGCCAATAATTCATTATTTTCTTTGTAAACTATCTCTTGGAAGCTTCTATTCTGCATGAAAAAGTTTTAGATTCTTGATTTTTAGGATTGAGGAAATGGGGCATTTGTTTTGTAGAAAAGTAAATGTCCATGTTTTCGTTTTTTTTAACCTATTTTTTCAAATCACGTGCTCACAATCTGGAGAATAAAAATGATTTCAAAGTATTATAGTGTATTTACAGGAAAAATAAATGACATAATTTTTTGTGGTATCTTCTCTTTCTTTTTTTCCTAAAGAGGACAAGATGAAGAAACAACAGCGAGTTACCAAAAGAATAACAACATATCATATTCCAATTCCAGTGTACTTTGTCTTGCTGCTAAAATGCAACTTTGTGTTCACCTTCTGATCCCCTAGAAATAAACCTTGTAATTTGAAGAGAAAATAGATGAGTAGCCATAAAATCCAAGTGGTAGAAATCAATGAAGCAGGATAAACAGACAAGTGGTCCAAATTGTCCAAAAAGAAGTCATGTTTTTAAAATGTTAATTGAGATCTAAGAAGACAACAGAAATGAAAGATATTTCCAAACTTGGGCTTATTTCCCTGTGCAATCATTAAAGAGCATAGCCTGCCCTACATTTACCATGCTTCCCAATTCTTTAAAAATCTCCTTTGTTGTTCTCTACCGTAGTCTCCCTACATTCAAATTAACAAAGTATTCCCTAATGCCTGGAGAATACACATAATCTGATGGACAATTATTGATTTTGGAGGGCCCCTAAAAAATCTCATGCACATTTCAGAATATCTCAGGTCTAAAACTTTGTAATATATTAGATTCAAAAAGAGTTTGATTAATATAATTTAAATATTTATTCATTCAAATTTTTCCTCATCAAGTTATTATGATGCTTATACTGGATTTTCTGTGAAATTTTATCTGCCATATTATGCATAGCAGTAATATCACAATCCCATACTTCCAGTGGTATATAAATATAGCCTGAAAATTGAGTCTAAAGCAGGTTTTCTAGGACAGGGGCTGGGCTCAGAGGCAGAGGCTTTGTTGCAACATGTGAGGCACTGGTTTGATAATTATACCACATAAAAACAAACAAATAAAATAAAGAACATTCTGTAACCAATACACAACTATATAAAATTATTTATAAAAGAAAGATTTATAAAGAAATACATATATTCAGAATTTTTTGGATAACATTTTCCTCTAATTCTTATGTCTCATTTTTTGATTTCTACTCTTATATAGCTTTTAGGGTTGTACAGTAGTCCTTTTCGCACATCAGTGAATATTATTTTCATGTTTAAAACCTATATGTGATAATTGAATAAAATATCATGAGTTCTCACCTTAGGACAATATTAGGTAAAATTAAAAAGCAGATAACTACATGCCCATTTTCAAGTAGAAGTTATATATGCTTTTACTTACATGTAAAAAATATTACCCCTGGTTAGTTTATTATTTCTAAGATGTAGTGCCTGATTTTTACATTGTTTAAATGTGACGTAATCATATAATATTATCTAAATTGTATTATATAGGCATATGTAAGGGAAATTCGGCCATTGAAAGGAATGGAAATGCCTGGATACTGCTCAGCAGACTTTATATATAGATGTGAGGTTAAAGAACTAGAGAAACCTGGTCTCTCTGGGTGAGCAAAATTTTTTTCAGAATTCCTATTTTACTGCCAATATTCAAGTTTTTTCCCTTTGAAAACTATCTCTTGGAAGCTTCTATTCTGCTGAAAAGTTTAGATCTTGTTTTTTATGGATGAGGGATGGGGCATTTGTTTTTTGTAGAAAAGTAAATGTAAATATTTTCTTTTTACCCTATTTTTTTCAAAGCAAGTGCCACACTCTGGAGAATAAAAATGATTACAACGTATTATATGTGTTTTATCAGGAAAAATAATTGTCTATAATTTTTTTGTGGTATCTACTCTTTCTTTTTTCGCTAATGAGGACAAGATGAAGAACATCAGCAGTTACAAAAGAAATAACAACATGAGACATATTCCATTTTCAGTGTACTTGTCTTGCTGGCTAAAGATCATCTTTGGTCACGGCTATCAGTCCCCTAAAATAACCATGAGTAATTTGAAAGAAAAGGATAGTAGCCATACATATCCAAGTGGTAAATAAATCAATGCAGTCAGGGAATACAGACAATTGGTCCAAATGTCAAAGGAAGTCATGTATTTTAAATATGTTCAAAGGAGACTCAAAGAATACAACTAAATGAAATGATATTTCCAAACATGAGCTTATTTCCCTTGCAAGTCATTAAAGAGCATAGCCTGCGCCTACAAATTAACCATGCTTCCCAATTCTTTAAGCTCCTTGTTGTTTTCTCGAAAACCTTATTCCCCTAGCATTCAATTAACAAGTTGTATTCCCTAATGCCTTGTGCGATATACACCATAATCTGTAGTGGACATTTATTGATGTTGGAGGCCCCTAGGAAAATCCGAGCACTTTCAATCACACTAGGTTAAAACATTGAAATATATTAGTATTATAGAAGAGTTTATTTAATATAATTTAATATATATTCAGTTCAAAATTTTCTCATCAGAGTTTTATGATCGCTATACTGGATATTCTGTGAAATTTATCTGCCCATATTATGCATAGGCAGTAATACACATCCATGCATCCAGTGGCAATAATAAATTCTAGCTGAAAATTGTGGTCTAAAGCAGTTTTTCTAGGACAGGGCTGGGGCTCAGAGGCAGAGAGCTTTTGTTGCACAGTGTGAGGCACAGTGTTTGATAATTAGTACCAAATAAAAACAAACAAATAAAACTAAAGACATACTGTACATACACAACTATATAAAATTTTTAAAGAAAGATTTATAAAGTAATAACATTTAATCAGATTATGTGGATTACATTTTCTCTAATCCTTATGTCTCTTTTGATTACTACTCATTAAATTAGCTTTAAGGGTTGTACAGTAGGTCCTTCTCACAACAGTGATTATTATTTTCATTTAAAACTATAAGTTATAATTGAAATAAATATTCATGAAATTCTCCACCTTAGGACAATATTAGGTAAAATTAAAAAGCAGATTACTACGCGCGAACCATATTTCAGTAAAGTTATATATGCATACTTACAAGTATAAATATTACCCTGGTTAGTTTATTATTTCTAAGTAGTGCCTTGAGAAATTTAACATTGTATATGTGACAATGTCATAAAATAAGTCTAAATTTTATATATACGCATATGTATGATACTGGTGATTGAACACAATTGTATTCAAGACACTGTGCACGTACATCTCCATCTCTTTGACATTTATTTTGAAACAGATTCTTGCCCTAGGTGTCTGAAGCTGAAATTTGTATTTCCTTGCTTCAACACCCTTTCCAAGTAGCTTATAATTACAATCACATTCAACATATCTATATAGATTCATCCCCCACCCCCCCCCCCCCCCCCCCCCCCCCCCCCCCCCCCCCCCCCCCCACCCCCTGTTGTTCTCCCTTGAAAAGTAAGAAATTTACCACAATTCTGTTCATCTTTTATAGTCTTCCTCAAATTTAGTTGTGATCAATCCATATAACTTACTATCTTATAAGTATTAATGTATTGTTCATTTATGTGACTCTCAAATGTGTTTTGTGACATAGTTCTAGAAATTTTGATCACATAAAAGTAAAATTCATTTATCCCCCCAAACAAGTGCGTCATTTGGTCCCTAACCTTTCTATCCCACATCAGGGTGTTTTTTTTTCCAGTTATGGATGTTTTACCTGATTAGGGCGAAAATGCCTGAAAATGCCTGTGGTTTAATTCTTAAATCGCTAAATCTAGAACTATAAACCGCTGAACAACTCTTTAGTTCACAAGAGCACACTGTTGCTTCTGTCCTGGTTCAAGTATCTCAAAGCTGAATCACTTAGTAGTAAAAGAGTTTCAACTCACAGAAAGCGTTTTAGCAAACTGGAAATAATTCCATGTTTCTTAGCTTGTGGGCTATTAGGTTTTCTTGTGTATTTCAATACAACTCTGACAAAAAGGATTCTCACTTGTGGCCTCATGCCTCCCCAAGGTTTGGTCATCTCCACCATCAAGGTCTTTTGTTTAGTGCTATTGGAAAATTTAATTTACCCTGATAGACGAATTTCATGAAAAGCCTGTAGATTATTCCTCAATGGTTAAAGGCTAGCCTTTGAAAAACAGAAGAAAAGGCACTTCAGGATCACAGAGCACACTGTGTTCTGTCCTGGATTCAAGTCTTCAAAGCTGAATCCACTAGGTAACAAAAGAGTTTCAAAACTCACAGAAAAGCGTTTTAGCGAACTGAAATAATTCCATGTTTCTTTGATTGTGGGTATTAGGTTTCTTTGTGTATTTCAATGAAACTTGATCAAAATGGATTCTCTCTTGTGCCCCTCATGGCTCACAAGTTTGGTCCCAAAAAAATCCACCATTCAGGGGTTTTTTGTTTAGAAGCTATTGGATTATTTACCATGATTAGGCGAATTTCACTTGAAAACGCCTGTAGATTAATTTTTCAATGGTTAACTGCTAGAACTGTGAAAATGCAGAAAACTTTTCAGATCACTAAGAGCACACTGTGCTTCTTGTCCTGGTTTCATGTATCTCAAAGCTGAAATCTTAGGTAGGCAAAAGAGTTTCAAACTCATAGAAAAGCGATTTAGCCAACTGGATAATAATTCCATGTATCGTAGCTTCTGGGATACTAGGTTCTTTGTGTATTTCAGTGAAACTCTGACAAATGATTCTCTCTTTTGACCCTTCATGGCTCCCCAATTTGGTCATCCACGACCACGGGGTTTTTTTTGTTATAGAGCCTATTGGTGTTTACCCTGATTAGGCGAATTTCATGAAAACCTGTTAGTTAATTTACTCAATGGTTTATGCTCTAGAACTTTGAAAATACTGAAGAGAACTTCAGAATCACAAAGAGCACACTGTGCTCCTGTCCTGGGTTCAAGTATCTCTAAAACTGAATCACTAGTTTGCATAATAGATTCAAAACTCCAGAAAAGCGTTTTAGTGAGCTGGAATTAAATTTCTTGTTGCTTAGCTTCTGGGCACTAGGTTTCTTTGTGTTATTTTCTATTGAATCTCTGAAAAAATGATTCGCTCACGTGCCCCTAAAGGCTCCCTTGTTTGGTCATCCCACCATCAAGAGTGTTGTTTTTTTTTTGGTATACAGTCTATTGGATGGTTACCCTGATTAGGCGAAATGCTGAAAACGCCTGTGAGTTTAATTCTTAAATGGTTAATGCTAGAACTTTAAAAAATGCAGAACAACCACTTTAGTTCAAAGAGCACATCTGTGCTTCTGTCTTGTTCAAGAATTCAAAGCTGATTCACTAGGTGCAAAAAGAGTTTCAAACTCACAGAAAAGCGATTTAGCCAACTGGAAATAATTCCATGTTTCTTAGCTGTGGCGTTCTAGGTTTCTTTTGTGTATTTCAATGAAACTCTGACAAACTGATTCTCTCTTGCCCCTCATGGTCCCCAAGTTTGGGTCAATCCACCATCAGGGTTTTCGTTTAGGAGCCTATTGGATATTTACCCTGATTAGGCGAATTTCATTGAAAAGGCCTGTAGTTTCATGCCTCAATGGTTAATGCTAGAACTTTGGAAAATGCAGAAAAAGCACAGAAAAAGCACTTCAGTTCACAAGAGCACACTGTGCTTCTGTCCTGGTTCAAGTATCTCAAAGCTGAATCACTAGGTAGCAAAAGATGTTTGAAACTCACAGAACAGCGATATAGCCAACTGGAAATAATTCCAGTGTTTCTTAGCTTCTGGGTAACTAGGTTTCTTTGTGTATTGCAATGAAACTCTGACAAAATGATTCTCTTTGTGCCCCTCATGGATCTCCAAATTTGGTTCCAATCACAATCACGACTCACTGTTTTTTTTGATTAGAGCCTATTGGATGTTTACTCTGATGAGGCGAATTTTCACTGAAAACGCTGTAGTTTAATTCTCTCCAATGGTTAAAGCTAGAACTTTGAAAAAGCAGGAAAAGCACTTCATAAGACAAGAGCACACTGTGCTCTGTCCATGTTCAAGTATCTCAAAAGCTGAATCACTAGGTAACAAAAAGAGTTTTCAAACTCACAGAAAAGCGTTTTAGAGCGAAACTGAGCAACTAAGTGACCAAGTTTCTTAGCTTCTGTGCAGTAAGGTTTCTTTGTGTATGTCAATGATACGTCTGAAGAAATGAGTTCTCTCATGTGTCCCCTCAAATGCTTCCCAAAGATTGGACATCACATCATCAAAGGGTGTTTTGTTTACATGTCTATTGGATGTTTACCCTGAGTAGGCGGGAAAATGCCCTGAAACGCCTGTGAGTTTAATTCATAAAATGGGTTATTGCTATTAACTTTAAATATGCAGAACAACACTTTACGTTCACCAAGAGCACACTATGCTTCTCTCCTGGTTCAAGTATCCCAAAGATGAATCACACTAGGTAGCAAAAGAGTTTCCAAACTCACAGAAAAGCCGTTTTAAAGTCAAACTGGATAATTATTCCATGTTTCTTATCTTGTGGGTAACTAGGTTTCTCTGTGTATTTCAATGAAACTCTGACAAAAATGATTTCTCTCTTGTGCCCCTCATGACTCCCCCAAATGTTAAGTCAATCCCACCATACACGGGTTTTTTGTTTAGAGCCTTATTGGATGTTTACCCTGATTAGGCGAATTTTCACTCCAAAAACGGCTGTTTAGTTTTAAATCCTTCAATGGTTAATGCTAGAACTTTATTGAAAATTGCAGATAAATCACTTCATTCTCACAAGAGCACCCTGTGCTCCTCTGTCCTAGTTCATGTATCATCAAAACTGGAATTACTAAGTTAGCAAAAGCAGTTTCAAACTCACCAAGAAAGGCCTATTCGTTTTAGCTAACTGGAAACAATTCCATGTTTCTTAGCTTTGTGGGTATTAGGTTTCTTTAGTGTATTTTCAATGCAAACTCTGACAAAAATGATTCGCTCTTGTGCCCCTCATGGCTCCACCCAGGTGTGGTCAATCCCACCATCAAAGGGTTTTTTGTTTAGAGTCTATTGGAAATTTACTCTGCTTAGGCGAATGTCACTGTAAAGCGCCTGTAGATTAATTTTCAAAGGTTAATTGCGTAGGAACTTTGGAAAATGCAGAAAACCTTTTCAGATCACAAGAGCACACTGTGCTTCCTGTCCATGGTTCAAGGTATCCTCAAAGCCTGAATCACTAGGTAGCAAAAAGAGTTTTTCAAAATCACAGAAACGTCGATTTATCCGAACTGGAAATAGTTCCATGATTCTTAGCTTCTGTGCACTAAGATTTTTTGTGTTATTTCAATGAAACTCCTGACAGAAATGATTCTCTTCTTGTGCCCCTTCAAAGGCTCCCCAAAGATTTGGTCATCCCATGATCACTAGGTTTTTTTTTTTACAGTCTAATTTTGATGTTTACCCTGATTAGGCGAATTTGCACTGAAAACGCCTGTGAGTTTAATTCCTCAATGGTTTAATGCTAGAAATTCGGCTAAAGCAGAACAAGCACTTCGAGTTCACAAGAGCCACACTGTGCTTCTGTTCTGGGTTCAAGTGTAAACTCAAAGCCTGAATCACTAGGTAGCAAAAGAGTTTCAAAAGCTCAACAGAAAAGCGATTTTAGCCAACTGGCAATAGTTCCATGTTTCTTAGCTACTGGGTACTAGGGTTTCTTTGTGTATTTACCCATGAAACTTATGACAAAATGATTCTCTTCATGTGCTCCCTCATGGCTCCCCAACTTTAGGTCATATCACCACCATCACGGGTGTGTTTGTTTACAGTCTATTGATGTTTACCCTGATTAGGCGGAATTTCACTGAAAACGGCCTGTGAGTTTAATTCCTTATACTGGTTATTGCTAGAACTTTAAAAATGCTGATATCAGCATTTATTAGTTCACAAGAGCCACCACTGTGCTTCTGTTCTGGTTCAAGTATTCTCAAAGCTGAATCACTAGGTAGCAAAAAGAGGTTTCAAACTCAAAGAAAAGCGAGTTTTAGCCAAATGGAAATAATTCCATTGTTTCTTAGCTTCTGGGTACTCTAGGTTTCTTTGTGTATTTCAATGAAACTCTGACAAAATGATTCTCTCTTGTGCCCCTCATGGCTTCCCCAAATATATGGTCAATCCACCACTTCACCCTGTTTTTGTTTACAGACTATTGGATGTTTACCCTGATTAGGCGAAAATTCACTGAAAAACGCCTGTGAGTATAATTCTTAAATGGTTAATGCTAGAATCTTTGAAAATGGCAGAAGTCGCACTTCAGATTCAACAAGAGCACACTGTCGCTTTCTGTCTGGTTCAAGTATCTCAAAGCTGAATCACTAGGTTTTTTAGCAAATGAGTTTCAAACTCACAGAAAAGCGTTTAGCCAGACTGGAAAATATTTCCATGTTTCTTAGCTTTCTGGGTAACTGGTTTCTTTGTGTATTGCAATGAAACTCTGACAAAATGATTCTCTCTTGTGCCCTCATGGCTCCCCAAGTTTGGTCAATCCACCATCACGGGTTGTTTTGTTTTCAGAGCCTATTTGGATATTTACCCTGATTAGGCGAATTTCACTGAAAACGCCTGTAGTTTAATTCTTTCAATGGTTAATGCTAGAACTTTTGAAAATGCAGAAAAGCTTTTTTCAGATCACAAGAGCACACTGTGCTTCTGTCCTGGTTCATGTATCTCAAAGCTGAATCACTAGGTAGCCAACAGAAGTTTCAAACTCACAGAAAATGCGATTTTAGCACCTGGAAATAATTCCATGTTTCTTAGTAGCTTTTGGGGTTTGCTAGGTTTCTTTGTGTATTTCAATGAAACTCTGACAAAATGATTACTCTCTCTTGTGCCCCTCATGGCTCCACAATAATTTGGTCTCAATCCCACCATCACGGTGTTTTTTGTTAGAGCCTATTGGATGTTTTACCCTGATTAGGCGAATTTCACTGAAAACAGCCTGTAGTTTAATTTCCTCAATGGTTAAAGCTATGAACTTTGAAAAAGAAACAAAAAGGCACTTCAATGATCACAAGAGCACACTGTGCTTCTGGTCCTGGTTCAAGTATCTCAAAGCCTGAATCCACTAGGTAAAACCAAAAGAGTTTCAAACTCAACAGAAAAGCTGTTTTAGCGAACTGGAAATATTTCCATGTTTCTTAGCTTCTGGGCAGATAGGTTTCTTTGTGTATTTCATGAAACTTTGAAGAAAATGATTCTCTCATGTGTCCCTCAAGGCTCCCAAGTTTGGTCATACCATCATCAAGGGTGTTTTGTTTACAGTCTATTGGATGTTTACCCTGATTAGGGCGGAAAATGCACTGGAAAACGCCTGTGAGTTTGAATTCTTAAATGGTTAATGCTAGAACTTATTAAAACGCAGAACAACACTTAGTTCACAAGAGCACACTGTGCTTCTCTCCTGGTTTCAAGTATCTCAAAGCTGAAATCACTAGGTAGCAAAAGAGTTTCAAACTCACAGAAAAGCGTTTTTAGCCAAAATGGAAAATAATTTCCATGTTTCTTAGCTTGGGGTACTAGGTTTCTTTGTGTATTTCAATGAAACCTTGACAAAATGATTCTCTCTTGTGCCCCTCATGGCTGCATCCCAAATTTGGTCAATCCATCCATCACGTGTTTTTTTGTTTAGAGCCTATTGGATGTTTACCCTGATTAGGCGAATTTCACTGAAAACGCTGTAGTTTAATTGCCTCAATGGTTAATATGCTAGAACTTTGAAAATGCACATGAAAAGCACTTCAGATCACAAGAGCACACTGTGCTTCTGTCACTGGTTCAAGTATCTCAAAGGCTGAATCACTAGGTAGCAAAAGAGTTTCAAACTCACAGAAAAGCGTTTTAGCGAACTGGAAATAATTCCATGTTTCTTAGCTTCTGGGCACTGAGGTTTCTTTGTGTATTTCAATGAAGCTCTGAAAAAATGATTCGCTCATCTTGTGCCCCTCAAGGCTCCCCAAGTGTGGTCAATCCCACCATCACGGGTGGGGGGTTTTGTTTACAGTCTATTGATGTTTTACCCTGATTAGGCGACAATGCACTGAAAACGCCTGTGAGTTTAATTCTTACAATGGTTAATGCTAGAACTTTTTAAAAACGCAGAATCAACATTTTCAGTTCACAACAGAGCCACTGTGCTTCTCTCGCCTGGTTCAAGTGGATCTCAAAGCTGAATCACTAGGTAGCAAAAGAGTTTCAAACTCACAGAAAAGCGTTTTAGCCCAACTGGAAATATTCCATGTTTCTTAGCTTCTGGGAACTAGGTTTCTTTGTGTATTGCAATGAAACTCTGACAAAATGATTCTCTCTTGTGCCCCCTCATGGCTCCCCCAATTTGGTCATCACCACGATCACGGGATTTTTGTATAGAGCCTATTGGAGATGTCTTAACCCTGATTAGGCGAATATTCACTGAAAACGCACTTTTAGTTTTTAATTCCGATCAATGGTTAATGCTAGAAACTTTGAAAATGCAGAAAAAGCACTTCAATATCAACAACGAGCCACACTGTGCTCCTGTCACTGTTTCACACGTCATCTCACAAACTGAATCTCACTAGTTTGCAAAAGAGATTCAAACTCAACAGAAAAAGCGATTTAGCGAGCTGGAAATAGTCCATGTTCTTAGCTTCTGGGCACTAGTTTTCTTTTGGTATTTCAATGAAACTCTGAAAAAATGATTTCTCTCATGTGCCCCTCAAGGCTCCCCAATTTGGTCCAAGGCCACCATCAATGGTGATTTGTTACATCTATTGGATGTTTACCCTGATTAGCAAAATGCCTGAAAAAGCCTGTGAGTTTAATTCTTAAATGGTTTAATGCTAGAACTTTAAAAACGCAGAACCACACTTTAGTTAACGAAGAGCACACTGTGCTTCTTTCCTGGTTCAAGTATCTCAAAGCTGAAATCACCTAGGTAGCAAAAGAGTTTCAACTCAAGAAAAGCGATTTAGCTCCAACTGAAAATATTCCATGTTTTTCAGCATGTGGGTACTAGTTTTTCTTTGTGTAATTTCAATGAAACTCTGGCAAAATGATCTCTCCTTGTGCCCTCGCATGGCTAACCAAACTTAGTCAAATCCACCATCACGGTTTTTTTGTTTAGAGCCTATTGGAATTGTTTACCCTGACTTAGGCGAAATTTCTACTGGAAAGCGCCTATGTAGTTTAATTCCTCAAAATGGTTAATGCTAGAACATTTGAAAAGGCAGAAAACCTTCTTCAGATCACAAGAGCACACTTGCGCTGCTGTATGGTTCAAGAATCCTCAAAGCTGAATCACTAGGTAGCAAAAGAGTTTCAAACTCACAGAAAAAGCGATTTAGCCAAATGGGAATAGATCTCACATGTTTCTTAAGCTTCTGGGAACTAGGTTTCTTTGTGTTATTGTCAATGAAACACTGACAAAATGATTCTCTCTTGTGCCCCTCCATGGCTCCCCAAATTTGGTCATCCCACGAATTACGGGTTTTTTTGTTTAGAGCCTATTGGAATGTTTTACCCTGATTAGGTCGATTTTCACTGAAAACGCCCTGCCTGTTAGTTCTTTAATTCCTCAATGGTTAATGATTTGGAACTTTGAAAATGCTAGAAAAGAACTTCCAGATCACAAGAGGCTCATCTGTGCTTCTTACCTGGGTTCAAGGATCTCAAAGCTGAATCCCTAGGTAATAAAAAGAGTTTCAAAACTCACAGAAAATGCGTTTAGCGAACTGTATATCATTACTTCATGTTCTCTTTGCTAGCTGGGCAAGTAGGTTTTCTTTGTGAGTATTCAATGAAACGCGAAGACAAAATGGATCTCTTCATGTGACCTCCCCTCAATGCTCCGACCCACGTTTTTGGTCATCATCCCACCATCATGGGTGTTTTTGTTTACAGTATATTGGATGTTCATCACACATCCTGAATAGGCGAAAATGCCTGAAAAACGCCTGTGGTTTTAATTATTAACATGGTTTTAATGCTTAGAAACTTTTAAAAACGCAGAACAACACTTCAGTTCACAAGAGCACACTGTGATTCTGTTCCTGGTTTCAAGTATCTCAAAGCTGAATCACTAGGTTAAGCGAAAAGGGGGAAGTTTCAAACTCACATAAAGAGTTTTTTAGCACAATTGGAAATAATACCATGTTTCTTCGCTTGTGGAAGGTACCAGGATTTCTGAGTGTATTTTCAATGAAAAAAAACTCTGAAAATAAGGTGTTTCTCTCATCTGTGCCCCTCATTGGCTCCCCAAAATTGGTCAATCCACCCATCACGGGTTTTTTTTTGTTTAGAGAGCCTATTGGATGTTAACCCTGGAATTAGGCAAAAATGCCTGGAATAACGCCTGTGAGGTTTAATTCTTTAAATGGTTTAAGTGCATAGAACTTTAAAATCGCAGAAACAACACTTTAGTTTTTCACAAGAGCACACTATGCTTCTGTCCTGGTTCAAGTATCTCAAAGCTTGAAATCTCTAGGTAGCAAAGAGGTACCAAACTCAAAAAAAAGCAGAATTTAGCCAACTGGAAATTAATTCCATTTTTCTTAGCTTCTGGGGGAACTAGGTTTCTTTGTGTATTTTCAATGAAACTCTGAACAATTTGGATTCTCTCTTGTGCCCCTCATGGGCTACCCCAAAATTCGAGTCAATCCACTATCACGGGTTTTTGAGTTTATAGAGCATATTGGATATGTTTCCCGGATTAGGCCGAATTTCACTGAAAACGCCTGTTTAGTTTAAATACCTTCAAATGGTTAATAAGGCTACGTACATTGAAAATTGCAGAAAAGCACTTCTGATCACAAGAGCACACTTGTGGCATCTTTCCTGGTTTCAAGTATCTCAAAAGCTCGAATCACTAGGTAACAAAATAGTTTCAAACTCACAGAAAAGCGTTTTTAGCGAACTGGAAATAATTCCGGTTTCTTACCTTCTGGGCACTAGGTTTCTTTGTGTAATTCAATGAAACTCTGACAAAAATGATTCGACTCAATGTGCCCCTCAAGGCTCCCCAAAGTTTGGTTCAACTCCCACCATCAAGGGTGTTTTGTTTAAAGTCCTATTGGAATAATATTACCCCTGATTATGCGAAAATGCACTGAAAAAGCCTGTGAGTTTAATTCTTAAATGGTTAATGCTAGAACTTTGAAAAAATGCAGGAAAGCACTTCAGCATCACAAGGAGCACACTTTGCTTCAGTCCTGGTTCAAAGTATCTCAAAGCTGAATCACGAGGTAGCAAAAGAGTTTCAAACTCACAGAAAAGCGATTTTAGCCAACTAGAAATAATTCCATGTTTCTTAAGCATCTGGGAACTATGTTTCTTTGTGTATTGCAATGAAATTCTGACAAAATGATTGGTCTCTTGTGCCCACTCAGTGGTTCCCCAAATTTTGCTCAATCCACCATCACGGGTTTTTTGTTTAGAGCCTATTGGATTTTACCCTGATTAGGCGATGTCACTGAAAACGCTGTAAGTTTAATTCTCAATGTTAACAGCTAGAACTTTGATGAAAAAGCAAGAAAAGCACTTCATATCACAAGGAGCACACGTGCTTCGTCCTGGTCAAAGTATCTCAAGCGTGAATCACTAGTAAGCAAAAGATTTTTCAAAAACTCACAGAAAAGCGTTTTAGAGAACTGGAAATAATTCCATGTTTCTTAGCTTCTGGGAAATAGGTTTTCTTTGTTGTATTTCAATGCAACTTTGAAGAATAATGATTCTCTCATGTGTCCCTCAAGGCTCCCCCAAAGTTTGGTCATTTCATCATCAAGGGTGTTTTTTTTTTACAGTCTATTGGATTTTTGCCCTGAGTTGGCAGAAATTGCCTGAAAATGCCTGTGATGTTTTGTAATTCTTAAATGGGTTAATGCTAGACTTTAAAAACATCAGAAACACTTTAGTTCACAAGGTGCACACTGTGGCTTCTCTCCTGGTTTCAAGTATCTCACAAAGCTGAATCACTAGGTCAGCAAAAGAGTTTCATACTACAGAAAAGCGTTTTAGCCAACCTGGAAATAATTCACATGTTCTTAGCAACAGATGAGCTGTGGGTACTAGGTTTCTTTTGTGTTATTTCAATGAAACTTTGAGAGAAATGATTCTTCTCATGTGCACCTCAAGGTCCCAAGTATTGGTCAGTTCATCTTCAAGGGTGTTTTTTTACAGTCTATTGGATATTTGCCTGATTATGCGAAAAATGCCTGAAAAACGCCTGTGAGTTTAATTCTAAATGGTTAATGCTTAGAACTTTCAAAACGCAGGAACAACACTTTAGTGCACTTATGGAGCACACTGTGCCTTCTGTCCTGGTTCATGTATCTCTAAGCTTGAATCACTAGACATACAAAGAGTTTCAAAAACTCACAGAAATGCGATTTAAGCCAACTGGAAAATAATTCCATTTTTCTTCAGCTTCTTGGGAACTAGGTTTCTTTGTGTTTTTCAATGAAACTCGACAAAATGATTCTCTCTTGTGCCCCTCTCTGGGCTCCAACAATTGGTCAATCCACCATCACGGCGGTTTTTTGTTTAGAGCCTATTGGATGTTTTACCCGGATTAGGCGAATTGCACTGGAAACGATGTTAGTTTAATTCCTCAATGGTTAATGATTGAACTTGAAAAATGCTTGCAAAAAGCATTTCGATCACAGAGACACACTGTGTTCTTATCCTGGTATCAAGTATCCTCAAAAGCTTGATCACTAGGTAAAAAAGAGTTTCAAACTCACTGAAAAAGGTTTAGCGAACTGTAAATCTTTCCATGTATCTTAGACTTCTGGGCACTAGGTTTCTTTGTTTATTCATATGAAACTCAGACTAACATGTTCTCTCATGTGACCTCAATGCTCCCCACGTTTGGGTCTTCCCACCATCAGTTGTTTTGTTTACAGTCTATTGGCATGTTCACCCCTGATTAGGCCGAGAAAATGCCTGAATAACGCCTTGTGAGTTTAATTCTTAATGGTTATATTGCTAGAATACTTTTAAAAACGCAGAACAACACTTCAGTTCACAAGAGCACACTGTGCTTCTATCCTGGTTAAGTATCTCAAGCTGAATCACTAGGTAGGCAAAAGAGTTCTAACTCACAAAAGCATTTTTAGCCAATGGAAATAATTCATGTTTCGTAGATTTGGGTACCAGGTTTCTTTGTGTATTTCAATGAAAACTCTGACAAAATGATTCTCTCTTGGTGACCCTCATGGCTCCCCAAATTTGGCTCAAAGTCACCATCTCGGGGTTTTTTGTTTAGTGCTATTGGTTGTTTACACCTGATTAGGCGGAATTTCACTGAAAGCACTGTAGTTTAATTCCTTCAATGTTAATGCCTAAAACTTTGAAAATGCGAAAAACCCACTTCAGACACAAGAGCACCACTGTGCTTCTGTCTTGGTTCTATGTATCTCAAAGCTGAGTAACTAGGTAGCAAAAGAGTTTCAATCGCACTGGAAAAGCGATTTAGCCAACTGGATATAATACTATGTTTCTTAGCTTTGGGAGCTAGGTTTCTTTGTGTATTTTCATATGAAACACTCCAACAATGATTCTCTCTTGGGACCCCTCATGGCTCCCCATATTTGGTCATCCCACCTATCACGGGTTTTTTTTTTTTTTTTTTTTTTGTGCATATTGGATGTTTACCCTGATTAGTGCGAATTTTCACTGAATACGCCTGTTTGTTTAATTCCTCAATGGTTTAATGCTTGAACTTTGAAATGCAGAAACCACTTCTGTCACAAGAGCACCCTGTGTCCTGTTCTGGTTCAAGTATCTCAAAGCTGAAGTCACTAGGTAGCAAAAGTGTATCATAACTCACAGAAATGCGTTTTAGCCTTCTGGAAATAGTTCCAGGTTTCTTAGCTTTTTTTTTTTTTCTTGGGCAATAGGGTTTCTTGTGTATTTCAATTAAACTCTGATCAAATGGATTTCTCTCATGTGTCCTCATGGCGTCCCACTTGTTGGTCTTTCTCAATCACGGGGAGTTTTGTTTAGAGCATTATGGATGTGTACTCCGGATTAGGCGAAATTTGCATGAAAAACTCCTGTTACTTTAATTCATCTGTGATTTATGATAGGACTTTGTAAATGCAGGAAAGCACTTTAGTCACAGAGCAACTGTGCGTCTCTATTGGTACAAGGAATCTCAAAGCTGAGTCAACTTGGTAGCAAAACAGTTTTCAAACTCACAAAATGCGTTTTAACAAACCTGGGATATAATTGCCTGTTTCTTAGCTCTTGGGCACGGAGGTTCTTTGTTGTATTTCAATGAAACTTGATAAAATGATTCTCTGACGTGCACCCCATGGCTCCAAATTTTGGGCATCCACCATCACGGGTGCTTTTAGACCTATGTATGTTTATTCCTGATTATGGCGAATTTGCCTTGAAATGCCGTTTTATGTACTACATAATGGTTATGCTAGACTTTGAAAATGCAGAAAAAGCACTTTAGTTCACAGGAGCACAACTGTTGCTTCTGTCCTGGTTCACATATCTCAAAGCTGAATCCACTTGGGTAGCAAAATTTCAGTTTCATACTCACAGAGAAGAGTTTTAGCAAACTAGAAATAATTGCAGTTTCTTAGCTCTTGGGAACGAGGTTTTTTGTGTATGTATTTCAATGAATCTTCTGGATTAATTGTTTCTTCTAATGAGCTTCCCTCGTGGTCCCAAGTGAGGTTAATC